>DWAV01003196.1:0-10059 GCA_018231305.1 Noctuana lactifera | reverse complement strand
GCTGGAAGGTATCAGCAAACAAATACTACGCCATGTTTGTGGAAAGTATTTTAGTCCGAAAATAACCCTCGGGAGTACCAGCACTTTAAAATTCAGTCTTTTAAATACTTCTCTGTCTACAAATTCTATTCTTGGTACCTTTTTCCGAACGTTTTTGTCTTAACATCATTGCACACAGGTGGCTCTCCCTTTGTGCAATCACAGCTAATTGCATCACCCGCACTACGTTACTTATGCAGTTTGAATGAAGGTTTAATTGGAGGTTGAGCAAACGAACTAAATTTACTCACTACATCGTGTTGCTTCCGTGTGTTTGGTAAGCGAGACGTTTTAAGCAATTCAAATATTAGCACAGATACTTCATATATAAACTTAGTTGCGTGGATTTTCACCTGAATAAAATTATAATTTTACCATATATTTAGTTTAGCTTTAGGCGAGACATGGATACGGTTATAAGGTAATACTCGTTTATATTATAATAATCGTAATAATATTGATGTTCCCTACAAGATTAAACAAACAGTGTCGAAGGCAATAATAATGTTTGCGCATAATTATGATATCATTATACACAAAACAACATAGCTTAACGTGTTATTATCCATTTGTTAACAGCCGCCACGCCGCGAACCCTCATAAACTTGAGATTGTTATCGACAAATATTGGTAGTACGTGTTCATTGCCATTAGTTCCTCGACGGCATTAACCTCGTAACAGCGGCACATTATAATATTTAGCATTAATTTGTTTTAATATTAACTTTTTTTTGACGACCCTCATGGCACACGTAGACTATTTGATGGGTAGTAGGTTCGATGGGTTGCAGAATACCAGTAATTATAAAAAAATTGTTTTTTATTCCAATGTCGCGAGAAATGTCCGTATAAACTTGAATGGTCCATTTTATATTTAATGGACATTGAGAAGGAAATGGATAGAGTGGTTCTTGATTTTATCTTAATTGCTTCTATATGTTTGGTTAGCGCCCGCTGCGAGCCCCGATGTTAATCTCACCGAGATTAAACATGACGCTAAACTGTTTATTTTTCGTGTTTATTTTAGGAGGAAAATAAACACGAAACATTTATTAACAAGATCAAAATTGCAATACTGCATAAGGATGAAAGTTTTACGCTCACAATATGTTGCTAGGCCTGTTATACAAACACTAAAATCCTTTAAGTTGAAATAAAATCAGTAGATAGGTTCATAATATTAAGTCGTTTGTTTATACCTACCACGTTAATATTATGCTTCTTAAACGTTGTTTTTCAGCACGAGAGTGCCACGGTATAAGTTATAGCGATGATCACATTGTCCACGTTGATAGGAACGTAAGGTTTTCCATAAACATTTTGTTCTATGTCATATAACTGAATTATGTTCTTTATAATTACTTTAAACACATTGCAATTATCAACACTCATAACATAAAACTGCCATAATTAAATAAAATTGCGGTTTACCGCTGCTGTTACGTTCGTACCGATATTTACAGTTCCGAAAATAACATTTCATCAAAATCCTTGAAACTACTTGCACTGACATTATATTGGCAGCAGCTCAGTCAAATTGTCACTGAGTTACAATGCAAGGCTTCGTTCGGTTGTTTTTGTGTCGCCACTTCAAGCACGGCACTCTTCACTTGGCTGTTGGCACGGCGCGCACAAACTTTTCTGTGATGCAATTATAATTTTCAGGAGCGGTCTTCATTCGTTGGAAAACTGATTTATCGAAGTTTGCCATTTCATTTGTTTACTGTTTGTACTTAGAGATTCAAATTACTCGGAATTGTCTGCACAGGCATATTTGTAGCAGGTATAATTTAAATGTCCTTTACAAAATAGATTTTAGAATAAAAATTAAACGAATGGTTTATTATTTAGTGGTATTCAAATTACAATTTAAAATGTTTTAATAAAACAACTTGTTACAAATTGCTAATTTTTGTAGTACAAAACTACAAAAGTTACAAAACCTAACCTAAAATATTTCAATACCCTGCTGTAAGTGGATGTAAATACATGCCAACCTTAAATGGGCATTAAATTCGCCAGTGTAAATAAATAAATAAACCTTATAAATAAAAACTTTCAGAGAACAATTTCAGTGGCTTGTGTATCAAGTTCCTTAGTCACTAGCCAACATCACAGTTTGTAGGCGAGTTACACTTCGCGTCGCCCTGAATATTTAAGCGGCTGTAAGCGGATTCAGCGCGCTTTGACAACACTGAACCGAATTCCCTGTGATTGTCTTGTACTTGTTTAAAAATGAATGTGCAATTTAAAGCAGCTTACGATTCACGTAGATTGTTTTGAAAGGATGATGTAAGTAGTAGGAAGGGACTTAAAAACAATTAATGAATTAGTTATAGTTATAGTACATAGTTATTTTACCAGAAGATATTGTTGTAAGTCATAACATAATTATCATTTTGAATAAATAACGCTATCTACTCAAAATATCATTATATTATCACGATTTTCACACTTAATTTTACTCCGATCATAAACTCAATTAACATATTAAGAATATAATTATGTCTCCATCCAACATCTTAATATTAGTTGTGGACGAGATTGCGTTTGGTACGCACACTGCGCCTCCGCGAATATTGATATCGTTAGATTAGATAGCGAGTGCTTTCTGAAGTTGTAACGAAAGCTCGCAGGCTTGAATACCAACGACATCTTTAATTACTGACGGTGGGGCGCGGCGTCACCACAAGAGCGCAATCAGAAAACTCGCTTTATAATAAAAGTTTGCAACTTTCCGTCGGACGCAGATTGGACACATTGTCTAGCTTTCAATAAGTTCTGGTTTCTTTTTGATCCAATTTTACCATTCCATCCAATTTTCCACATAACTATAGCACTAATTTTAGTTTACTGTTTTTAGTTATAGACTAAGATTAAAAATAATTATAAGCGAACGCACAAGGTATCGTCACGAGGCTATTTAATATAGTATATACGATATTTAATATAGTAATTTATCTTTAGTAGTCTAAATGTATTGCCTTCAACTCTTTTTATGTCTCACTGCTGGGCAAGGGTCTCTCCCCGCAACAGGGGGAGGCCTAGAGCATACTTCACCACGCTGCTCCAATGCGAAGTGGTGATGATACGGTTAGTGGCCAATCCGGGTTACTCGTCGGTAAAAAAACATAGACTCGTTATGATAAATGTTTTTCCATAAGTATCAAAATAAACGTATTTTATTACTGCTGTTTATTAGCTTTACTTACTCGTATAAAGCAGTTCTTAAAAATATTGTATGAGTGTACATGCATGTCGTTGAACACAGTCGCAGGACGTGTCACGGCGTACGGTATTGATTTAGTGTGAAGCTCGCTTTTATTTCGGAGTATCTATCATTCGAAACATTCGGCTGGAAACACATGCACGTACTCGTACTCGTATATACTGTCTCGGGAGAGGCGTCATCTATAACGCCGCGTCGAGTTTTCCTTTTTATTGCATTACAAAAGCGATGAAAAATGTTATTGGTTTCTTTACGTCTGTTGATTCGCTTTGTTACAAGCCAATTGTTGTTGTCACTGAATACGTTCGAACGACGCTTTATTGTTAAGAAGAAAGGAGTCTTTTGTGCTCTAAAATGTCCAATTTATGGCATAAAGTTGGTATTTATTCGTTTTCCGCCGCTACGCTACCGTTAGCGCGTTTGCAGGAGCGTGATAAATCTAAATCTTGTTATGTTTATCTTACCACTTTACGTATTCTACCCAACAGACACAGATCATATTATCATAACAAAGTAAGCACTTAAAACTATATAAATAAATTATTCATTCGCAACTACACTTACAAGAATCTTAGTTCTGTGTTTGAAAGGGAAGTTAACTCAATAGAAAGTTTATCCCTAACTATTTCCTCGTAGTACGAGTATTTCTGAAACAAGACTTCACAACATTCTTGGCGTCCGATATAAACCTCCCGCGTCTCAGGTGGCGCAGGTCCCCGCGCGCTCGTTATGAAACGTCGATGAGTGAAAATAGTGGTGAAAAATGTTTTTGGAACCTCTACGTGTCCTGATTTGCTGTGAAAGAACCCATTATTGTGTCTGTTGGTGGGACGAACTTATGACAAACAATGCTCTGCTCGGTAATTTTTTGTAGTGAATAATTACTCCCTGTATATTAATAATTACAAATGCATCATGTAGAATTATTTTTACTTTTAAATATACCTAATAGAATGGTAAGTATAACATAGTTAAAAAATATGTAGTTTCATAATGAGTTCGCTTACCACTCTACTTATAAAGCAGTAAGCCTATTTTATTATCAAATAGCGCGAACAATCCTATATATTAAATAATAAAATGTTATGTAGGTATGAATGTAAGTATAAATTTTTCATTCATACTAAGTTTAAAAATGAAGTTCACTAAACTTACCCTAATTAAAACAACTGGGTATATTAAGCCTACTCTCAAGCTTTTTGCTGTAAATTGAGTAGCCTTCGCCTCCACGCTTTTTATTAATTTTATAGCGACAAAACTGACCTGAAAATTGAGTTGCTCTCGGGAAAGATCGTTTTATTTGAAGCCTACTAAAACCGCATTTATGATGAAAATGCCGAATAAAATGCTGCAGTGAAAAAAAAACAAGTTTCAAGTGTTACAAAAAGCTTTACAAAACATTTGAGCGCAGCGAATATTTGAAACACTATTTTACGGATAAAGTTTTTGCGTATTATTATTGAATTTATTTTTTGTTGTATCTTCTCATTGTTTTAAAACAATAACCTTTGAATTTACTTTGATGTTTTTCATGATTTACTCGTAGATGATGCATTGAGCTGTTGAACGTAAATCGTGAACTTTTATGGCAAATACTCATGATCGTAAACAACTTTAAAAGAATATTGGAGGCAGAATCGAAATAAATTTTATATTAGTTACCATACGTGACGTGATTGGCTCATTGAGCTGCAAACCTTTAATATTTAAGTTGTGGACCGTATGAGTACACATGCGTGGCTTTATGGTTGATTAGCTGCTGTTGCTGGGGAATCATGCGATATGTTCAAGGTCTACGTATTGGAACCTACATAATAATATTATAATAATATAATATTATGTTATATTAATAATCTTTACATTATCCACACATGCCTCGCGACAACTCATCCGTGCTTGTTTTTATAATTTCCATCGTTATTGGGCTAAAACCAAAAACAGTGAAATTAAATTATTTTATACAAAAAAAAACTGACTACAAAAAAAAAAATTGAATTGTTACAGACTTCAATAATTTATTTTGGAGTCTGTGCCCAATACAATCTGTATACGTTAGGTATACAGACAGAAAAGGCTCAGACTTAGCTTGAAGTCGATTTTCAATTTTATTCAAAACGATAAATTATTTATTTGTGTCTTGTTATCTCTGAGGAACATAAAAGACAAATGTAAAAAAGGATAATGTTTGAATGAAATCCAAGGCTTCAAATCGCCGTCAGTCTGATCCCGGTCCATTATTTGAGGCTTCTTGTCCTCTTTCCCAAGCAGCTGATAGTGACGCCAAAGTAAATGCCTTTTATTACAATTCTGGCAGTCGTCTGAGTTCAACACACTTTATTTTTTGTTCTTCATAATTTATAAAATTTCTAGAGACAACGGAATAAAATAAAGATAGTTTTATAAGTTAAGTTACCGTACGTGTGGGTATGGTACTGGAATGAGATTAATGCTATCATTTGAAAGCGATACTTCAATTCAATAGCAGCTACTAAAAGTAATCTCCATGGAATAGTGAGCGGAGAGCCGCATTGTGTTCGGCGTGGAGATGCATTATGAACACAAATGAATGATGTGAACGAAGAAAGTAAGCACGATTGAATGGATTTCATGGTATGCTCTACTAAATCTAACTTGGTTTTTAAATTTTACTGTAAATGAAAAATAATTTCGAAATTACATAGACCTAATCATATAAATTTAGTTTTCTACCTGTAGCGCTAGGTATAAAGAAATTTTATGCAACCGTTACAATTTATATTAATAAAATAAAATAATTATATTTATCATACATGTTATACATAAATGTTATCAATAAAATTTTCTTTCTCCACCTGAACTTTAGCTATGATAAATCCCAGTCCTCCGAGCGCCGCAAGGCGCTTAAAAAGGTACAAAAAGTTTTCTCTTCACATATTAATATATACGTATACACATACCTAATAATATGCGTAAGGCAAAGAGCTAGAGCTTTCTAAAGGCTTCTAAAGTTTTGCCTACGTTACAGGTATTTCACATTTCTTGGTAATGTGGGCGCGGGAAATAACTAAAAGGAAAACCGAAAAGTTTTGTAATCACAATAGAACTTCTACTCGTACATACCGAACCTATTTGGCCTGAACCAAATAAAAAAGAGCACTGATATTACTACTTATTATTACGAGTAAATTGGTATATTCCAGAGTTCGTTTAGTATAAATCATTTAGCGGAAAGCCGGAGATCCAAAAGGTTGGTGGTGACGATCGCGGTGAAGCGAGCGCCGCCAGGGTCCGCGCGGCTGATCCGCAATCCCGCAATAACAATAAAATACACGATTTACTGCCACTTCTCGGAATATAGTCTTTAAGTTTTAGTATCCTTTAGGAAATATCTTTCTAGTATTTCTACCGCGACGTTTCGAATTACGATACCGGGGCTCTTTATGGCTTAATATCGTGGCTCTTGTGTATTTCTATTATTATATTAATATACCTATTTTATTACTCCCTTTCTTCCCAAGCTTACTTAAGATCCGGCATGCAATACTGACTAATTTTTGAAATTTTCTTAATTTTGACATTACAAGTTCAATTATAATTTGTTCTTTAGAAAAATAAAATATCGTTACAACATCTGTACCTCTGTAAGTCTATACTCTCTCTATTAGTCAGTCTCTATCAGTTTGATTTCTTTTCACTAGCGTTGAAGAAACTTACATTTTTGGACCCTTCGGGAGACAACACTGCATTATAATTTACGAGTAGTTGTCTGTTGGCAAGTCAGTATCACCAAATCCATCGTTATCCTCGATACGAGAAAATGTACTTTGAAGTAGATATTTGAGCAAGAGCACAATCCCCCACATTTATAGAGCATAGTGGCTTTATGCATAGAGATTTATCGGTTGATGTCCCGAGGCCACTTCCCGAATGCATAAAGGACTTTTTATCTGCCGGTGACACTGTCAGCTACGAGTTTGATAAACCACCCCGTTTTATTCACTGGTAAGCATTTTACTCTACCAGTTTTTTGTATGTTACATGGATAGAGTTACATGTATTAGAACAATCAATACGAGTAAATACTTCCTGTTGCCCACTGTGAATAGCTAGCACGTGCTGTCTATTTTATATTAATTCTATGGTATTAATTATATTTATCCACGAAAACTCATTACAAGTTGTCTGTTCGCGCATGCTTATTTAAATTTAATTAATGATTAATTTGAAAACGTGAAATTCCGGTGACGTTTCTGTATTAAAATATTAATGAATACCATAACAATCATAATTATTCGGTGGTGCTGGCCTGCACTTTGTTTTAATGCTTTATTATTACGATTGTGTACACATTAATAATAACATTTTCAGTTGAAATATACTTTTGAAAGGTTGGTGAGAGTATTTTTAACAAACTATAGACTTTTTATCTTTAGGATTAGCTACAAATGAGTAAGTAGGAAACATGATGTCAAGTGGTCACTGCAATACATGGAAAATAGGATAGACATCTAATATGTTAGAAGTCTTAGGTACCTGCTCTAAGTTTATAGCTGTTTTAGACTAAGATGGTAAAACGGCACTCACATTTCTCCAAACGAAACACAGTAACTTTTTGTTTTGCGGTGAGTTCTGAAGGCACGGATGGACAGTTCATCGTAATTGGTAAAATTCACAGTAACGCGTTTAGTGCGGGCATCCTGGTAAGTTAACCTGATCGTCAGCAGTTGTAGTTGTAATAATGGGTTTCCAAGCTCACTTCAATTAAAACATTTAGCAATTCCATATTATATTCCTACTTCAGATGTCACGTTAAACGTATTGACAAATGTTTTATTCCATGAAAAAAATGGTATTCCATTTCCTTTGACACATAAAACGCAATACAGCATCGGTTACACGAAGCCATTTGTTCTCGCCCCTTATAGGCTTGAGAAATAAATATCAGTCGATACTATGCTCAAGGTTGTGCGCTGCTCCCTTGTGAAAGCTTTCGCAGAAACTGTAGACGTCGCAGAAGGTCGCATATAGAAATGTCGTTGAAAGCTACAATCATAAGCTAAGTTTGTTATTTTACTATTTTTTGATGAATTAAAGTTAAAAAAACTGAACAATGTTCTTAATTATTCTTTCATATTTTTCAAAGGTTCTTAGATAAATTATCACTTTCCAAATGTTCATTTATTTGTCTATTTGCTATGTTTTTTTTTATGGCGTTGCGTGTTGATTTTGGCCTTGAAAAAGAAAGCAGCCACTTAATATGTAACCCCTTTCTTTTGATTTTATTTCTTAGAATAATCAGCTAACATAAAAAGCCTCATCCCAACTTAAGTATTCAAATTGCAAGTGTGGCTGTACTAACTCAATTAACTCATTAACTGCGCACCGACGCCTCCGAGCCACCGACGAAATGTAAATGTAAGGAAATGGAAATGACGAGTGTGAGAGAAGTTTCAACAAATGTTGAGACACTGTGAAACCCTAACGCCTTTAAATTTGATGACCAACAAATTTAAAGACCAATACCAATACCAATGTAGTAATAAACTAAAAGTTGTCATTTAGTTCTTCAAGTACTCACTAAAAATACACCTATAAACATTTTATTTAAGTACATCAGGATACTGTAGGTACATCGGGTTCGTTTTCTGTTTAAAATGCAAAAAAATAGACAAATTCACATATTTCGCATAAACATAATACGGTTCAGAGTCAACAAATTACAAAATGTTGCGAGAAAATCAAATATAAATAGCCCGAAGTGTTCACACGTGCGTCGCTCTGATAGTAAAACATTATAATTGATATGTGTAGGAAGTAACCTATCTGTCACAGGCTTCTCTAACATCTGAAGGCATCTACTCGTAATAATATAATGCGTGCGACTATCAAAATTCATTCCGTAGTTAAGTTAAATTTATTGCGTAAAAATATTATTGCGCTTATATCGATACACGACGTAGGAATTTCAATGCCATATAGTGACAACAGTGTGAGTGAACCACAATGATACTAAATCACATATAATCCATCACACACCGCGCTGTTCCGAGATAACATGACGCGGGCGTGACGCCGCGATATCCGCGCGACATGACGTCCCGACCACATTAATACTCGGAGTGGTTTATGCGGACATGTCATATACGAGTACGCAACATATTATACGAGAGTACCTACCTATCTACACGTGTACCAAACGTTCAATCAGTACCATGTCATTGTTGCCACGCAATTTCTAATTTTTTATTTCAAATTGAATCATAGTGAAACGCAATCACTGGTTTCTGGGACTAAATTATAAATCGACCGATTATGAGGAGATTCGTGCACAGCAGTGGTACGTTAATGGGTTGATGATAGGGATGCACAGGTTAAGGGTATGGCGTATTTAAATACAACAGGAACGTCCCGGAACGCAGTGTCCAGTTTATATTTGTCAGGTATTAAAATTTTATTAAAGTTGTTGATACCTAAATGATTTATAAGTCTTATTCTTTCACAAAAAACAAAATTAATTCTTGCTACTCAGCCATATTCTTGGTCGTTACCAGACATCCCAATAATACTTCATCATTTGACAGGCTATTAACCTCTCCGGTCACCGTTAACCGAAGATGGCTCACATTTTATTGGCGGCTTACTTTAGCCTCAGTTTAATGAAAAGGGACAGGTGTTGCGACTCGAATACTTGTCATTGTCATTAAAATGGACGTAAACGCTGTGACAGTCTGCAGCAAACTCCCAATTAGGGAATGTATTTTGATTCAAAATTGGGGCATCTAATTCTGAAATAGTCTCATAAATGTGGTAAA
>DWAV01003195.1:0-10060 GCA_018231305.1 Noctuana lactifera | reverse complement strand
TGTGTCTAATATTTTATCCAGTTATCAATTATAAATTCTATATATTCTATATAGTAACAAATTTGATAAACGAATCATTCATTTTCGTAAAATATAATTATAAAAATACTTAATAACAGTTTGTGAAACATGAAACAAAAATTTCAGGTTGCTGAATTCAACATGTGGCTTCCATTAGATCCTGTAAATAGTCCTTTGGCTGTACATGGAGAAGTACGAGCAAGGAATTTCCCAATTTATGTACTAAACGACAGTCATAAAACTTTACAAATGCGTGCCAAAGTAGTTAAGGTATGCCTAATATCAAAAAAACGTAATGTAAATTTTTAAATATTTTTTTACATAAAGTAACTGTATTTTTTTACATTTAAGGACTGGAAGTCTACGGGAGGCGTGTTAATGATAGGTTATGAATTATATAGGTTATTAAGTATGAAAAAAGATAAGAAGCCTCGTAAGAAAAAAGAAAAGAAAACTGATTCAAAACTTGAAGCAGAAAAAGATGATAAGAAAATTGATACTGGAAATGATGATACTCAGGTATAGATACCACTTTAGTGCTTGTTTAATCTGTAAATATTAAAATTAATAATATAAGTATAAGTAATATTAAAATTGATATTTACATTATATATAACTAGAAGAAAAGCTTAACAGTCGAGTGTTACTAATATAATATATTACTCGTTGACGACGCGCGTGATGAAGTGGTTACAACGCCAGTCAACCATTCGAAGGGTCACGTGTTTGATTCCCGGCGGGGCAAACATTTTAACGATAAATGTACATTTCTGTTCTCAGTCTGGGTGTTTGTGTAACTGTCTATGAGTGTGTCCATGGCACCTACGACACAGGGATTCCTAGTGTGGGGCTGTGAGTGTGAAGCGTGTTTTTATTTACTTATTATTATAAAAAATGTTACAGGATTCAAAAAAGGCAGATGATATAAAAATTGAAAAAGATGATGGAGATAGTATGTCAAAGCCTGATATAGAGGCGAAAGATAAAGAAGAGAAGAATCCAACAACAGATGCAACAGAAGAAGATAAAAAATTGTTGGACGGTAATTGCATTTTATATCATGCATTTTATATTTGCATTCTACAACTTGGTGTAGTACTTTTTTTTACAACAACATTACTATGATATTTTCATTACAGAAATGTATGAAGCATTAGTTAAACCAGGTCCGGATCTGGTGATTTGTGACGAGGGACATCGTATTAAAAACTCGCATTCAAACATTTCTTACGCATTAAAACAGATGCGAACAAAGCGAAGAATAGTGCTTACTGGTAACAAACTTTATTGGTATAACTCTGATGTATAATGTGAATGCAATAATACTTATTTATACCCTTAAACGTCTGTGCAGGATATCCGCTACAAAATAATTTACTAGAATATTGGTGCATGGTTGACTTTGTGCGGCCGAACTACCTCGGTAGTAAAACAGAGTTTTGCAACATGTTTGAAAGGCCTATTCAAAATGGACAATGTATTGACTCGACGCCACAAGACATCAGGCTCATGAGATATCGTGCACACGTCTTGCATTCGTTACTTGTCGGTTTCGTGCAAAGGTATGAATTATAAATACATAACTATGTATGTCTCTTTTTACATTATTATAATAGTAAATTATTTTTGATGTATTTATTTATGTTTAAAGGCGATCGCATGCTGTTTTGCAATCGACGTTACCTCAGAAAGAAGAATATGTGCTCCTAGTACGCATGACGCCATTGCAACGTAAACTTTACGATCGATTTATGAATGAGGTTGTGAGGTCTACAACAGTTCCAAATCCCTTGAAGGCATTTGCGATATGTTGTAAAGTAAGTTCTGCATTTAAAATAATCTTTATAATTATCAATAAATTATTTTAAA
Organism: Noctuana lactifera; assembly: GCA_018231305.1. Classification (NCBI taxonomy): domain Eukaryota; kingdom Metazoa; phylum Arthropoda; class Insecta; order Lepidoptera; family Hesperiidae; genus Noctuana; species Noctuana lactifera. The sequence continues at coordinate 8,170 of DWAV01003195.1, read as the reverse complement.
TTTTATTTTACAATCTAATCTTAAACGTACAACACATTTACATAAAATGGTATATGGAAACTAAATAAATATTTTCTAGTGTTTTTTGCTGTAAATGAATAACAAATATGTGTGATTTCAGATATGGAATCATCCAGATGTGTTGTATAACTTTCTAAAAAAACGCAGTGAAGTTAATGCTGCTATTGAAGAAGATTTAGATTTAGAAGAAATAGGCGGAGTTACTAAATCTGGACGACCAAAAAATAAACCAGGACGAAAGCCAGGAAAACCGAGGGTCAGTTAGAGTGTTAATAGTAATAATAATTTATTTCAGATGTACTCCATATCTCGTTAGTAAGTACAATTTAACCTAAAATTGTGTTAGTCAAATAGCTAGTTAGAAGCTTTATTTACTTTATGTGAGCTACACGGAGATGAAGACAGGCGCACCACTAAAGTGACATGATGCTATTATATTTAATTTTTAAAGTAAGGTAGAGATCTGCAGCATACTGCATTTCAACTTTTAACTTCTGTTTTCGTTGAATTGTTTTTTTGTATAGTGCAGTAATCATCAAATCCATATTTTGCTTCTACTGTTTTCTAGCGAATACTACTTGATTAACTAAAGTATGGAGCAATAATTCTTCTGTTTCTCTGAAGATGTAGGGAATACTTACAAAATGTGTTACTGAAACTCTTTTCTAACTAAAATTTCTCACTCTCTTTTATCAAAAGAGGATTCTTGTTGTTCTTTCATATTTATTTTTCATTGAAAGCGGGATATCTGCATAAAAGAACGGTATTTTGCACTAGATACGTAAAATACTAATAGTAAACTAGATAGATTTTGCAATAACAATGAAGTGTAATTGTATTTTAGGGATCAACAAAGAAACCGGCGGCAACAATCCAGCCCAATGTAGCAAAACCACCTCAACCTGACCCACGTAGTTTTGGCGGTGCGCCGTATACGCCAAATGGCCCTTATGGCTCCCATGGCCCACAGACAAGTTCATACAGACCTGACCAACCCGACAGATCTTATCCGCCCTACCCATATCAAGGCTCTGGACAAGGATATTATCCACCTAACCAAGGATTCAACCAACAGTTTGATAACTCTTTTTATCCCCAGCAACAGCAACAACCGCCTTTTGGGAACAACTATCCCAATCAGTTTCCACCCAATAATCCAGATAATAACCAAGGATATAGTCAGAATTACTGGGGAAGTGGTAACTATTACAACAACTCAGGATTTTATGGTAATTCACAACAGTTTAATAACAATCAACCTACACAAGATTTTTCTGGTTCACCACAGCAATTCAGAAATAATGAAGTTTCTGCTGATGTTACAAATAGACCTCAACAATTTCCGAATAATCAGTCATCAGGTTTGGGAGGTAATCCACAACAGTTTCCAGGCAACCAGGTACCTCCAGATTTTAGAGAAAATCCACAATTCCCAAGTGATCATCCTCCGGATTTTAGAAGCAATTCAGAACAATATACGGGCAACCAAGCATCGACAGAATTTAATAGTAATCAGACATTCTTGGGAAATCAACCATCTGCTGATTTAGGAAGAAATCCTCAACCAAATTCACAGCCATATACGAATGTTCAAACTCCAGCAGATTTACGAACAATGCCTCCCGCCCTCTACCCTAACAGTCAACAAACAACAGACTTGAGAGGAAATCAGCAGTTGTCTAATAGTCAAGGGCCCCCTGACTTTAAGGGTAATCCCTCGCAATTTACGAATAATCATGCTCAATCTCCAGATATAAGAGGAAATCAACAACAATATTCTAATAACGATACGGCTTTAGATTTGAAGCCTAATCCTCCTCCATATGCCAGTAATCAACAACTACCAGGAGGCAGTCAACCAATGTATTCGAACAGCCAACAGTCAACTCCAGAGCTGGGTAGTAATATGCCCCCATACTCAAGTAACCAAGCTCAAGATTTTAATAGAAATTCTCAGCAGTATGGCGATTCAACACCATCAGACTTAAGGACTAATTCACAGCAATTCCTTAACAACCAGCCTGATGCCCGAATTAATCAGCAACTTTATCAAAATAATCAAGGAAGTCAAGAATTTCATAGAAGAAGTCAACCGCAGTATCCCAGTAGTCAAACTTCTGCTGATTTTTCTAGCAATCCTCAACAATATACAAGTGGCCAACCAACAGGCAATCCACAACAATACTCAAATGCAAATAGTCAATCCCCATCGGACTTTAGAAATAATCAACAATATCCTAATAATCAACCTAGTACGGATTTGATTAGGAGTAGACCAAATGAACCCTATAATTCACAACCATATCAATCAAATTTTAATGCTCCTCAAAGTGGTCAACCGTATTCTGGAAATGCGTTACAACCATATAGTCAAAGCCATCAAGATAATTTTAGCAACAATCAAAGACCACCTTATCAAACTTCTTTTGAAAACTCACAACGATATGGAGAATACAACCAGAATCCTCCAACAGCAGCGCCATATTCCACTAATTCGTCACAAAATTATTCTAATTATACTGGAAATAGCAGCACATTTGGAAGTCAGTTTGGCAACCAATCGCAAAACTATTCTAATTTTGATAATTCCGCACAAAATAGTAATATAATAGACCAATCTGTTAAAAATGAAATAGCTATAGATCCCAATTACCAAGCAGTAGAGAAGAAATGTGACCCTATCGTGCCACAGAACGCTCGCGAAATAACTTACGGCAACCCACCTTATAATTATTCGCAGCACAATACATCAATGTATCCTGACCAGTCAGGGGGTAGTTCTTGTCAGTTTTCGAACTACGGTTCCCCTATTGACACTAAACCTCCAATTGGTGATGTTAGTCCAGTAACATCTTGGCCAATGGCTGAAAGTTTAAAGACTGAAGTGAATAAAATTAAAGCTGAAGAAAAGATAGAAATGAAATCTGAGTCGGATGGTGAACTTAAAATAGAAGATTTAGATACTAAGAAAATAGTTAAAGAGGAAAATAAAGTTAAAGCGGAAAGTTTATTTACCCCTGTGACAAGTTCTGTTAATCAACCTCCTAAAATTAAAAACAAATCTGGAATTTTAAAAAGTGATGAATCTGAAACAGAACCCGAAATACCTAAAAAGAATAAAAGAGGACGCCCCAAAGGAAGTAAAAATGGAGATGGTAAAGCAAAGCAAAAAGCTAAACCTAAAGGCAGAAAAGACAGAAAAACTTCAAAGGAAAAAATTGACGATGAAAATGATTCGGAAGAAAGTGAAAAGGAGGAAAAATTGAATAAAGAAGAAGAGTTAGCTTTAGTTAAAAAAGCTGAAGAAATGACTTATGATTGGGCTACAGAATTATTAAAGGATTATATTCCAGGAATTATAGAAAATTCTGCTAAAATGGAATTGTTCTTCTATATTTTAAACGAAAGTATCAAACTTGGTGACAGACTTTTGCTCTTCAGTCAAAGCTTGTTTACGTTAAATCTCATTGAAGATTTCTTAGAAAGAAATTTTATACCTGGAACAAATTGTCGATGGCAGCGAAATACTTCATATTTTCGTAAGTAATAAGATAACTTAATTCTCATAAGAAAACATTATAATACAATACATATAAAAATAAATAATTCGATGTTTGTGTTCGTTCGATGTTACTTGGTTTTAGATAACTGTGCCTTTTGAATATTGTCATGTCAATTTTCAATCTTTTATCAGGTTTAGACGGTTCGACACACGCCCTTGAGCGCGAAAAGTTGATCAATGAATTTAACGCCAATCCAAACATTTACTTGTTTCTTGTATCAACTCGCGCGGGATCGCTCGGTATCAACCTTGTGGGTGCTAATCGAGTTATTGTTTTCGACGCAAGTTGGAATCCTTGTCATGACACACAAGCCGTGTGCAGAGTTTATAGGTATAAAACAAAATATTTTCTAAAATTTATCACATGACTATATCATGTGACTCTAGAAAATTTTTTTTTCATAAATAGTAAGGGGTAGTAAAATAAAGCTTTAGTGACGGGGTGTTTTTGTAACAGCTATCTGTGTTTAAATAATAATAAAACTATTTGAATAAATGTAGAATTTCAACCCATGCCATGGGCGAATTCTGCTAGTACATTTAAAACTTCTAAAATTCGCTTAAGCTCGTCGAGTCTATTTAAATCAACATCAACATCATCACATATCGATAACTATTAATTATATTCTATTTACGTCAGTTATATTAGCCAGCTGTCATGTGCATCTAAATTGACCAATGAGATAGAAACATGAAACATACATTGACCAATGACATTCAAGAGTTCTCTGAATGGGTTTGGTTGCCTGATAACTCTCTGTTTTTTTGAAATTCTTAATACAATTACAGATATGGACAAAGAAAACCATGCTTTGTGTATCGGTTTGTAATGGACTGGTGTCTAGAGAAAAAAATCTATGACCGTCAAATAAACAAGCAGGGCATGGCAGATCGAGTGGTGGACGAGTGCAATCCTGATGCTGTACTGTCTATGAAAGAAATTACAAATCTTTGTTTTGATAACGATGAGAAGGTAAATAATTGAGATATTGTAATAAGGACATTGCACAATGTCTAAGGCTATTTTTTGTTCCTTTTTAACGAAATACTATGATTTGTATTTCATTTTAAATAAACAAAAAACTTTATTTGTCTTTATTTATTTCAATATTCGTGTCAATTTAAAATAATACAACAATTATAATGATTTTATCAGCAATATGAAGTAATGTCTTATTAAATGTATGAAAGCGTTTTACAAAGTATTTTCAATTAACAGGCACGTTAAGCAGTCTTTTGTTTTCTTCTTTTTCTAATTATTAACTATATTGACGACGCTGCTCAGCTTTTTGTAATTCATTTTTCTTTGATTTATTTACAGGAGTCAGAACCAAAGGACTTGTCAGAGCATAAAGACAAGTATATAGATGTTTTAATGCAAGGTATTATTACATTGCTTGGCAAGTTACTGAGTAAGGAACCATTCCAACATGAATCTCTTCTGGTGGATAGGAAGGAAAAGAAATTGTCTAGTGCTGAAAAGAGACTTGCACAGAGAGGGTAAGATTTAATAAAATTTCAGTGATTTATTCAAAGCGAATGTTTTTTTTGTAAACTTTAGTCATTTATTAGTTCTCTTTTGTATGTAAAAGGGTATGCTATGATAGTAACATTTAATATCAATAATATTCAATTTCATAGCCCCAAAAGAATAAATGAAGTACATATAGTAAGCACGTGTACAATGCAGGTACGAGTTGGAGAAGAAGGCGGCGCTGGCACCAAAGCCGACAGGCGCGTATCGAACGGTGCGCGCAGCCGACGGCAGCCTGGTGCAGCGACCCGTGGCCTCGGTGCGGCCCATGCAGCACGGCGGCCACGGCGCGCGCTGGATCCCCGCCGACGTGTGGCGCCGCCAGGGCATGACCGCGCAGGAGATGACGCTGCCGCTAGGTAACTGAACCTCTCCGTACACTGTCAACCTGGTGCCGGCCGGTGGTCGGTGGCCTCGATACGATGATCAGTTCAACCCGCCGATCAGTTTATTTATTTGTAATTAAAACTGCCGAGGGCTACTTTCAGTACAGTGAGCGGAGAATGCAAGTAAATACATATAATATTTTAAAGTGAAATAAATATAAGCATAATCTTGTTACAGATGTCGTAATACCTACAAACTCTGCTGAAAAGACGAACATTGTGTTGAAAGCTGGTCAGCGTGTTATGGTTCTTAAGTCGCCAAAAGGAATTTATATGCAGTTAGAATCTGGCAAAATAATTGCTATCAAAACTTCCTTAAAAGGGTTACAGAAAGGCGTTGATAACAAAGACAATCCAATAGGAAAGAAAGGTATCATTTGTAGTATTAATCTATATTTATACAAATTTTATTTGAAATTTCCATATATTAAATTTTTATGTTTTAGTTTTAGGGTCCCGGCCATCTTCCACAAATATACCAGGATCTTTGAAAAATAACTCTGCTATCACAATTACGTCTAAAACAGGCGCTAGACCAGGATTTAATAGAATACTTACGAGACCATCAATGGTACAAAATAAAATGGTCAGACCATTTGTACCTGGTCAAAAGTTGGCAGACATACGAAATCGATTAGGGGAATTGCGGTCATTCTCGCCTACTCGTGGAAGGTCTCCAATACCCCAAGGAAGGATGTTGCGCCCTAATTTGCCCGGATCAGTTAGTATAACAAGAATATCTAAGAAAACTAGCGTTGATAAGATTAATGCAGCAAATAAAACAAGTACCGGTTCCGAAGAAGATGCTGAAGTTTTAGATAGCGATGAAGACAGTGGAAATTCTACCCCAGATGTTGATAAAGATTCTGTAACTGAAACGTACAAAGATAATGAAAAAAAGAATTCACATATAACCACAGATAACAGTAGTATGGACAACAAAATTACTTTACTCAAAAAGAGTAATGCAGAAATTGAGTTCACAGATAATAATACTGAAGAATATAACTCGGTAAATAGTGATCAGACTGATAAGCCTGAGAAAAAAGTAGACGACAATGTTGATAAAAACTTATATTCTACTGAAACACAACCAATTGTTTTGACAACTGATGAAAAACTGCCTTCTGAAGAAGCTTTAGAAAGTAGTACATCAGAAGAAATTGCCGATTTATCGATATCATCACACAGTAAATTGAATATAGAGAACTCTCAGACAAACCTTGCTGAGCCTACAGAACGAAAAATAAATTTATTAAAGAACTATAGACACCAACGTCCTGGTAGTCGACCACAAGGCGAGTCTAGCCTGAGTCAGTTGGAGAAAACAGCTAGTGCACTCAACAGTGAAGGAGGCCCAGACTTCCGAAAGAATTTGGACGATATTACGCAATCGTATTCTCCTGGAATTGAAGATAAACCCACATCAAAGTCGAAAAAGAAAAAATCTCCAGTTAAAACGCCGAATATATCTGAATCTCATAGCGATATAATACCCAGTGCTGCAAATATGTCTCATAGTGTCTCAAATTTATTGGGAAACTCGAGTAGTAGTATGACAAGGAAAGTTGAACCAGTTGCCCCGCATAATATCGTACCGCCAATTAGTGTTCAGCCAGTATTACCTAGTCATGGTAGTATTCCAAGTGTCCCCCAGGATTCCTCTATGAGTCCAATGAGTTCGAGAGGACAGCCTATTGGTTATAGTATGCCTCAAAACTATAGTTCAAGTGCACTTTCATCTATGCCACCAATGGGTCATGGTGGTATTATAGCTTCATCAACATCTCCTGGTATTGATGTGGGGAAAATTCCTGGAATACCGAGTGTTCCCTCGATACCAACACCCGCTCCGGGTTATCCTCCTGGTAATCCTATGCCACCAGAGCGACCTTATGGCCAATATCCGGGTAAGACTAAATTTATGTTACTGTGTATTTATGTAAATTAAAATTTTTTATACCTAATAATATAAAATTGGTAGAGAACGCTCCCACTGCGAATATATCGATGGTAAAAATCTACAATCTGGTTAAAGGATTCCCAAGTAATTACATAGTTTGTTAGTGAAACAAAATTAGGATAATTTCTAATTCTCTGTTATGAAAATGTTCGACAATTCGGCGGAGAAAAATGATACAGTTTTTAAAGGCGAAGGATGCGCGCCGGGTTGCTTTCCATATAGTCCCTTGCGAGTTACTGATAATATTGTATCAATTACAGGTTATGGTATGGGGTTCGGTGCGTACCCCGGCGGGTGGGAGTACGGCGGGTACGGCGCGGCGCCCTACTACCCGCCGTACGCCGCGCCGCCCTACGCGCCGCCCGCGCCGCTCCCGCCGCACCCCGCGCACACCCCGCACCCGCCGCTCCCGCCACACCCCGCGCACCCCGCACACCCCGCCCCGCCTGACTACATGCCGCCTAACCCCCAGTGGTAGAACGCGTCGTGCTACTGTTTACAGTATGCCCCTAATACCAGTTTTTGTAGTTAACAGTAAATGATTCGATTTCGTATTTGTCTATACATGCATCGCCCATAGAGTAATAGCGAGTTATAATTTAACTAACTGTGCCACGCGGTTTCATACGTGTTAAGAATAGTAACCGTAATGCTTGAAAGCCTATAACCTTCCTCATGAATGTAGTTATCATACACAAAAAGAA
>DWAV01003194.1:0-10061 GCA_018231305.1 Noctuana lactifera | reverse complement strand
GGATCAAAATTACATTTCGTTCAAACCGTGATCGCCAAACGCTCCCAAAGGACGTGGAACTTTGACTCGATACAAAAGCGGGTTAAAAGTAGGTAGGTACTCGAGACTTTCTGCGATGGGCGCCCAACTCAATTTACAGCAGTTATTGCTGAAAGAGCGGACATTATTTCGACTGCAGGGTTGCCGTTCTTACGATATCAGCAACTACATTATGTACATTCAAGTTCAATAAATCAGCCAGAATTTTTAACTTAAATTATTGACAGTTACATTTTGACAGCATGATTGCTAATGAAGATACAATTATAAAATATTTTGCCGTTTTGGTGTCTTGAATCTATTTTTTTATGATATGAAGTAGCAGACGAGTATGCAGGCCACCTGGTTTTAAGTGGTCGCTGCCGCCCATGGACATGTACATTCAACCTCAAGCAGGCTCGTGTCCTGCCTGAGTTCGCATGTAGTTGCGCTACTACGAGTACGTAGGCTGATGGTCGCCTCATGTGTGTGTAATTTATAGTGTTTATGTGTAAGGACGGCAAGGGACACTTCTGAGGGCTCCTGGTTCGATTCACAACAGGGACACAGGGAATCCTACTTGTAGTGAGGCGTTGTATTGTTTCTAAACAATCAGATTTTTGATAGATCAGATGCCCACAATTAGCTAAAAGGTCAAGCAGTATTGTCCTTTAATGATCAAAATATATCAAGTACAACGTGACCATACAAGATTACCGATCAATATTTTATTTGTAGGTATATGATTGCTGTACAGCTTATAGCTACCGATAGTGTAAGTACTTTACGAGAGCTAAAAATCTTTCGTTTTTGAAAATCGTCATATAGCCTGCAGGCATACCTATATCGCTCTCGATGATCCTGTCTGTAAAAGCGATATAAGGCACCTACACCAAGTTCAGTGCAGTGGCGGCAAACTAAACTCAATTTACGGCAGTTATACCGGCCAAAGCGGACATTATCTAGCGCGCTCGGACACAAGCGGACCTCGTACGAATAAATTGCCAATTTTGACTTACCTACTTTTACATCCTGCTAGCGAAGTGGACATACCTAATCCGGTGACGAAAGCTGATGTATTTGATAGTTTTTAGTTCTATCATGCAAAAATATTTTATGATAAAATATGGAAACCGAGGACGACTACATACACGACTGTTTTATATCAAAACCGATTTTATTTGTAACTGTTTGTTTTACTAAATAAATGAGAAAAAAAAAACAGGAACCGATAGTTTAACGTGCCGCCGGAAGCACGAAAGCGCGCAATTACTACTTGCAATCCGTATGGATTGGTAGTATCTACCAGTGCGATTATAAGCGCTTCATCTTTATCATCAATCAAAGATTTTTTCATTCCAGAGTGATCACTATTTTATAATACTTCAATAACGCTTGATGATTAAATACGACAATCTCTGTCGAAATTTTAAACTTCCTTTAAATCAAAATATAGCCGCGAATAAAAGCGCTCTCAAACAAAGGTTGTTGTGTGTGAGTCACAATACAAGTATTAACATTTCACAATCAAAATGAACAATAACAATACATATTAACATTACTAACTACAAGGCTGACGTTTCCATTAAGATGTTGAGATAACCTTTTATGTTTCTGTCTGTCTTTGGCTGGTTTTTGTGGAATAATTTCTGTCTCCACAATTATTAATGAGTTCTAATGAATATTAATGAAATGATCACTTAATAAAATATTAATGTTTTAACACTAAAAAACAACGAGTTCAAGTTGTCTCCATATTTAAATTTTGTAAGTGGTAATTTATGTTGAATACTTATTTTTTATAAGTTTACCGTATTCAATCAATCAATAGACCCTTTTTATATCCCACTGCTGGGCACGAGCCTATCCCCACAACCGGGGCAGGCCTGGAGCGTATTCCACTACGCTGCTCCAAACGCTGCGGATTGGTGGAATTACGGGGTAGTGGCCAACCGGAAGTTGTCACACCGCCCAAAGGCCGACCTGGCCTCCGACCAGCAAGACTAGGATGTACGAATAAGAATTAAAGCTGAAGAGAAGAAGTCATTTATTATAAGCATATGATATTAAAATTTATTCAGTGTTCAATATAAATACTCTATGTGCTATAGCAATTTAGGTACCTATGGACATTTGGACAATAGATTGTTGTTTGGGTGTGCCGGTGAAGTAATTGCTGGCGATTGGGACAAGGCCGGTATCATTATCTACGCAGAGGCAATGGTTGAAGCCGTCGACATAGTGCTGCAATTACCAGGAATAATTTGTATTCTGTAGAAATGTTACATTAAATATGCAAAATTAAATCATTGTAAATGTAAATATATAATTTATGCCAACTATGTAGCTTTTGCTTACATATCTAGCAGAAAGGAATTTTACTGAATCGAATTTGTATTTTATAAATAAAATTATTTATTTGTAGCATAACGTGCTGTGCTAGCTGCAAATGTCGTAGCATTAGATACATAATGGATTTTATGGACTTCTTGATCTTAGCTGTTTTGTACACGGATAACGAATTTCGTAAAGCAAAACGAATAATTTTTCCTTTCCACGAATAACAGAATTAGGTATGCAAAATGCGCATTACGGATAATTATCCGTATATATCTCAAAGAGAAAATAAGTTAAATTGTCAAAGAGAGTATGCAGTCATCGCATTGCAAAACGATAAAGTTAACCATAGCGAAGGGACAGATGGTGCAGTGAAATCGTCGCGTACAAAGAAATTTGAGACCATTTTCGTCTCGTACTTTTTATGTCCTGCTTGTGTTCTTGCTGTAGGGTTGTTATAAACTCGTTTCAATTACGTGTAATGTTAAGAGGCGACTATTTGCTTTGGTAATTCGTCTTGCTTACAAAGTAGATTTTGATGTAGAAAATTTATGGAAAATACTTTGACATTATCTTATTACCGTCCCACCTTTGAGCACAGTCTCCTCAAAACTATGAGAAGAGTTAAGGCCATAATCCACCATACTGGCCAAGTCTATCGAGAACATTATGGAGCAGTCAGACGTGAAGATTTTCTTGAATATATTTTGATCCTTTTCCTTTTATACACATTTAATATCGATGAAAGGGTGCATAATAAGGGATCGAACCCACATTCACCAGACCGGTAGGTTAAAATTCAACGATCAGGTTATCACTGCTCTACCCATTCTAATTTAATTAAAAAGCGGATCAGATTTTAATATAATCCTCCTTTTTTGGAGTCAGTTAAAAAAGGAATGCCCACTCAGGGTAAAAGGCGATTAAGTTTCCTCAAAGCTTGAGTCGCTAAAGGTTGTATCGGTCGGGAACAAATTAAATCTGATAGGTACAACATAACCTAAAAACTCATCAAACTGTGAAGATTTTTACTTTGGTAACTTTATAATGATTAAATTACGAAACAGAGTATCGTTCGGTGCTAAAAAATGCAGACCCTATTTCATATTTTTTAAACGAACTTTTGTAACTTTAAGGGTGTTTTAACCTGTAGTATTTAACGAGAAGTTATAGAATAATGTTTCCGTCATTATCAACAAAACAACCGTTGTTATAATACCTACCTACATTTTATAAACCTCTGGGCGATGCAAAAAGCCGTAAAGTTTTTTTATGGTCTTGTAAATAATGTAAAAAATACTTATCAAAAATCTGTTCATTCTATAATAAATTGGGCGAAGTACCGCTTGTCACATATGATCTGTCAATTTCCTATTATTTATGTCTCTCACGTATCATTTCTTTCTTTTACACCCTTTTCCCGGAGACTTCTTCATCTTAGAGAATGACGTCAACGTAAAGAATCCTATTTGCATACGTTCAAGTATTCGGGGAACACGGCAAGGCATTCAATTTCACGAAGGAAATTGTGTCAATTTTGCACTTGATGTATCTATAGACATTCGTAAAGGGATTATTCCGTTTATTATTTCTTTGGTTCTCAGGTTTTCAGGTTCGTAGTTTGTTTAATATTTTGTGACTTGCTTACGACTTGTGCAACCTTACCATAAATAAGAAAAATTGTTGTTAACATTGCGTCTAAATTACGGAAAGATGGCTACAAACACGAGGTGTGACTTAATTTATGACTTCTCGCTCGGAGTTACTTTGAAGGAAAACCTTTCATTTGCGCTCCATTTCCCGAAACCGTACTTCGTTTAGCAGACGGGATCCAGGCAAACAAATTAATAACCTCATTGTCTATGAGTTCCCAATCTTTTATCCATTGAGCTACGTTCGTTTCGTTTCTTGTTTCCGGATTTCGGCATGGAAATGAAACTATTTAGTTCCTATCTCATAACCAACCTAAGAGTATAAAAAACAAAAACAAAAAAACCATTTAAATTGCGTTTGAAGCCTAAACAAATGATGATGCAGACACGGAGTGGGTAGTTAATAAATTATGAAGGAAAGCGTGCAGAAAAAACTTTCATTCACGCACCATTTTACGTAATCGCACCTCTTTTAGACGAGTCTCGGGCTAACAAATTAATAAACTTATTGTCCCCGTGTTCTCATCAATCTTCCGACCATTAAGCGATTAGATAGCGTGCGCCTGTTGAATAAAAGTGATATCAATACCACCCACACGGGTCATTTATTCGTCCTCCAAAAATGGAACTTCTAAAAAATCTGGTAACGATAAATTGAGTCTTAATTTGCTTCTTCCAGATTAATAACGATGTGATGGCATCGATCATTCTGGACGCTAACTATACCCGACTTTGAAGTTCCCATATTAATATTAATTAGCCTTTAGGGACTCATCTTAATTCAGTACGAGTCTGTCGGTGTTTCTCTGTCAGAGTTTGCAGTATAATATTAAGTCTGGAGGAAATAATATGTATATAACTATATGGGTAACTTATCTTTGCTGTAGTGTAAAGATAATATTTTTAATGGTTTTGATTTAAATAAATTAAAAATATAATAAAAAATTGTGCAATTTACGTGGTAACATCAGTGTATAGTGTGTAAACCTTTCTCAATACTAACAATATTAGTTTAGGCCATATCTTTTGTGGAGGTTATGAAGAGCTCTCAGACGTACCTACTACCTACTTGTTAATAAATAGTCTCCATCGAAGAATCTAAGTTTTGCCTGTTTTTTATTGAAGATAAAAAACGACTTTGAGTGAAGCGTCAAAGAAATACGAGATCTATAAAATTCCAAGATGTAAGTAAGCAGTTTATCTGCAGTAAAAATTCCTTCTCTGTTCATAAGTAAAATGAGAGCAGATGGTCCGGTGGCATTCTAACGAGATTATGTTACGCCGAGTACCGCCATTCTCCGCTATAAGATGGGCCAATATTTCCTTAGACTTAAGCTCTGTGCCCATTGTACCGTTCCATATAATAAACCGTTCCAACACATGCGGAAAATATGGTATCGAAAATAAATTATGAGACAATACCGTTGCGTGCCAAGAAAAACTATAAAGTTTGATACTTTTAACATTTCCTTTTTTTTTCTGCTGAGGCGCTAATACCTAAATGTAGAGACTGTACTACTTAAGATAAAGGATTAACAACGCGTATTCTGGTGAGCATTAAAGTTTGAGCCATGCAATCAAGGCGGAGCGCTACGCACGGTAACAAAATAGAATACAGCGAAGTTGTGGCTATAGTAGGTAAGTTATGTAAAAGCGGCATTAAGTGATGTATGATGGACGAGTTGCAATAAGTGATAGAGACAGATGGTCATTACATCACTGCGATTTGGTTAAGAAATAGTCCTAGAAGCTAGAAGAAGAAATAGTCCTAAATGTCGCGGCCTCTAGTCGTAAAAAGTTTCCTGTAATGTCCTTTGTATTCGACTTTTCAGTGACTGAGCATTGTCCCGTAGAAAGATGGAATGGCGATGTAAGTGGTCACCCTAATCCTCTTTTGCCTTTTTGTGCTTGTCTTATCTTTCTCGCAAGTCCCCTTAATACTAAGGGACAAGAATATGGGACGATTATTGCTTGTTGAACGGGATTTTGGAGGTTGTTGACGATAAGCTTAACGAAAGATCTTGAGGTATTTTTAAAAATAGATACCTATATTGAGGAAGTAGGTTATTTATATTTCACACAATAACCTTAGGTACTGTAGAACACTTTTGATAGTTAGTCCGACGTTTTAGTTGCTTCACATAGATACGAGTACGAGACTTGTTCGTAAAATTACGCTTATTTGGTCTCACCTTTAATACACCAGAAGAAGTATGGAATACTATACATAGTTGGAATACTACACGATAACATAGTTACTTTGAAAACAAATTCTTGGAACACCGCCAGTCTAATTTTCCTGAAGAAACTTGTAATTTACAAGTTTCATTTATATTGTAAGTAATACACTTCGCTCCGCTTTATTTCTCTAGCCTTGCAATAAAAGTCGGTAGAAGTAATTGCTGTTTTTTAAATAACAGGTGTTTATTTAAAGTCCGGTTCAAAGAAAGGCTACCACTGCTTATTACCTATGATACAAGAATATAGAGTGCATTTCTGTAAGATAAGGGACAAGGTAAGAAATTATTATAAGACGACCCGCGTGGTGTAGTGGCTACCACGCCAGTCCACAATTCGAAGTGTCCCGGGTTCGATCCTCGAGGCAGAAATTTAAATGATGAATTTATATTTCTGTTTTCGGCCTGGGTGTTTGTGTATTTGTCTTTGTATGTGTCCATGGCACCCACTACACAGGGAATCCTAATGTTTATTATTAAATCCTAATTATTGTCCCGTGCATGCTGTTAAGTTTACTTCTTACTCCTCCTCAATTCTAGAAAGAAGTATATCGTGCTGGTATTCGAACTCCAACCTACCGGAATTGAAGCAGAAATTCAAATCTCTGCACCATCACCGCATCTACTGCAGCTGTAACCATAAACAGCAGCCAGAGGCGTTTGTGGTCGCTTCGTGAGTTGCCACGCCTGTGTAAAGCTTTGGTTTGACTGTAGAATATATTATACTAATGATATAAAGCTGAAGAGTTTGTTTGTTTGTTTGACGCTAATCTCAGGAACTACTGGACCGATTTGAAAAATTATTTTTGTATATGATAGCTAATTAGCTACATTCATGAGGAAGGTTATAGACTATCAAGCGTTACAATTCTTACCGCGTGGCACAGCTAGTGTAGGTACATTATAAATTGTTACAATAGTACTGGCAACATCGATATAATGAATACCTACTACTAGCCACATAAATATTAATTGATAATCATAATTATTATAATGTAGAAATTTAAATTACACTTACATATACCTAGATATACATAAATATTAATATGTTGAATGAATTTATTATTTTATTTATCTCCTTCAAATCAGGTTATGAGGACGACATTAGTACTATGTGGTACAATTCTTGTAGGTGGTACTATTTTTTTCATTTAAAACTATAAATCAATTACTCGCGCATCTTCTTTAATGCGACATAGTTTCAAAGGTGCACAAGCAAATAAACTTTTGCAAGTAAATCGCTCGTGGGTAGAACGCGCCACTGCAGCTGCGTGGAAACTGTTACCTCAAAATGTTTGACGTTAATAACATAAGTACTATAAAGTATATGTTTGAAGCATTTAGTCTACCTGCAAGGTGTACATTGGAATTAATTTACAATAATAACAATAAGTTTTATAAGTCGCTCACAATAATATACCTAATGTTAAATATAAATAATAAAGAATTATAAATGTGTTCATTTTTAAAATGATTAAGGTGAAATCTGAATTTGTGAATCCTGTGAATCCCTGTGAATCTAAATTTAACGTTGCCTACATGCTCTTTTGATACACTTATGCTAAAACTAGTAACTCCCACTAAAACCCAAGAGCTGTCTTGTTTTCATGATGGGTTATAAAGGTGATTTTCCTTTCCGGGCGATCGGTACAAGGTGTCCCACCTATAGAGTGATTCATTCATACTTCTTCAGCGAACACGGCGGATAACTGCGAGTAACGTTTGATGTAAAACGTAATGACAAATAGAAAGCGAAGTCGTGCTTTCATAATACCAGTTCAAGTATTCCAATAACAGGCAATGAAACAATGACAGATGGACAAAATTGCATCCTTTAGATTTTTGCAGCGGCACAAGAGCGATATTGGACTGATCACAGAGAAGAATCGCTTTGAAGAACTGTTGGCTGCCAATAAACGTTGCAAAGAATGGAGCAGTTTTGTGCAACCAACTATGTAACTATGCCGCTTTGTTAAATTTAAGGGTAGGTAACTATTCTTTTTAATTTTTCCTATTGGACTTCCTTCCAAAGACAGTAAACGTAATGTAAAACTTCGTTAACGTTTTCTTAAAAAAAAACAATCATTAACCAGTAAAGTTGTATTCGACTTAAAATTATACTGTTTATTAAATGCCGTTTAAAAATTAAAAATGATTTGTTGTAGAACATTCAGTATTAATTCCTATATTATAAAAACAATTCCTATATTACGCGGCATATTAGAAACTAAGTAAAAATTTTTGTTCTTTGCAGGCATTGCTATAGTATTAAATATATAATGTATAGTTAATTATAATTTGTGGACATCCCATTATTCAGACCGATTGTAGATTGGGTAAACATTTCAATTACAGTGCGACCACACAATTTATGGAGAGGACCGATTGTTTAATTGCGGCAGAACGACCGGACGCGAAGGCTTCATCTGCCTCTATCTTTTAATTATACGTTTGTACTTTAGTCGCCACAGAAACTTTACATATCCATTGACTGCTTAATGTGAAGACAAATTGTTAAGCATATATGATCATCAGTAATGGACAGCGTGTAAATACGAAATGAAGTTGAGAAGGGAACTGATTGGGACTTTGTAAAGGCTGAATTGCTTATCAGATTCGATGCTCAGCTGGCAATGCAATGGATTGACTTGTTCGTCCTCAATTCTTTTTTTTTCTTGTTGGAAGCTTTAAGAAAATATTTTATTAGTCGCATACAGTAAGCTTCACGTTGTGAAGCTTGGTAGCTACGTCCTATTTTATATTGTAAGTATTCATTTGTTTGTTCACATTAATTTGTTTTTAGACACACATTACCTACAAATAAATGCAAAATAGGAAAGCACTCAAAATTGATTATAAATAGGACGTATAGGTACTCATAATTTAGCAAACGGTCATTTAAATTGTTAAATTATACACATTGAGCTTTTAAAGCAACTTCAATTATGCCCTCAGGGGACACGCTTCAAAAGCGTTGAGCGACGAAACTATTCATTACTTTTTTGTCCGTCATCACAGTTTGATTTGTGATGGCAATGCTCAGGGATTTGGTACGTTGACGGTTGCCATGTTTTGTGGAGGAGATGATAAATGATACATGCATCGTATCAATGTAATATTGGATATACTTAACAATATTTTTTAAGTTAATAATAAATAATAAAATAAATAACGCTTCACGCTCACAGTACCACATTAAGATTCTCAGTGTCGTGGGTGCCATGGACACGCACGTAGACAATTGCACACTTAGACTGAGAACTGTTTATTATATGTAAGTAACATTTGTATCTGTAGTACTGTAGATTGATGAACCGATTTTGATGCAGTATTTAAAAAAAAATTTTTTTTTTTTTTGTGTAAAACAATTTTTTTTTCCTTTTTTTACCATTTTTCTTCCCTTCCTGTCGATAGTATTTTTTATATAGGTACTACAAAGCATTTCAACTAAAGTTCAGGTAAGTATTTCATTCTTATCAAACCACATATCTATTTCAACGACGAATGACCATAAGTATTTATGACCAGACTCTTACAGTCCGTGGTTCACCGTTACGCCGTATTATATGTGGTCAATTAGTGAGTGTAGGCGTCAGTTTAGGTCAGGAATCGGCAACTCGTGGTGAATGCTATTATAAATTTGAATGTAAATTTGTGAACTCATTGATTACCCTTGTGGTGTATTGGTTACCATGCTGTTCCGCCATTCAAAGGGCGCCTAAAGCCTATATACATACCTTATTGTTTAACGTTCATACAGTGTACCTTATGATGTATAAAAATAAATTTGATTTTGAGTTTGATAGACGGATTAACA
>DWAV01003193.1:0-10061 GCA_018231305.1 Noctuana lactifera | reverse complement strand
ACTGGGAATTAAACCCAGTCCTCTCGAATTAGAGCCTTCATTCTTATCCTTAACTAAGATTTGTTGAATATGTATAACAAAACCATAATACAAAAAACTTTTTATAATCTTTATTGCTATAAATATCAAAATGGCACAATTTTCTGGAATGATTTGCACCAATTTACAAAATATCACTCATGTCATAAATGCAAAATACTTAATGTGAATGTTGCCTTAAGAACAAAAATAACATTATGTTACATTAGGTTTTTTAATACTATTAGAATATTAATACAATATAAATTTTTATTACATTACATAATGATAATGATTATGTTATTAAAATGGTCCCTAAATTACCTGATATAAATCACAATTATTTTTCATAGTCAATAATTTACTTTACACTAAACAAGAAATTATCAGCTGCTTGGCTATAATATAACATACCAGAAAAATACAGGAATATATTACTTAATTTGTATACTCATTTTATAAGAATATAATAAAATAAATTTATTTAATGTACTAGTTACACCTTCATTGATATAAATGTCATATTTTTGTCAATAATTTCATCATAATTATATATAATTTTATAGAAATATAAACTATAATTGATTTAAATCTTCAAAATATATTTGCTTTACTTATATCTCGCTTAAATTCTTTATAGTTTTCTTAACGTAATATACTCAAAATTACCAATAGGTATACATAAAAATAATTATTTAATTCTACTTTGCACACAAGGCACACTGCAGAAAGGCATTTCTTGTTTTACCACAAAGCGTCCGCTGAGCAGACTTTTACCGCACATTCGACCAGAACATATGAAACAATTTGCGTGCCAGTGTACATTGCTCCAGGACACACCTTGCTGTTCAGGGCCTATAACTCCACCACAAGCTCGGCAGCGCTCCGCGTAAAACTGGTCATAACACTGCAGACATATAGGCATTCCCGTTTTATCATCGGGTACATACTTCTTACCCCCGAGAGGATCGTCGCAATGGTAGCAACAAAAATGTTGTACGTGGAACGCTCTTCCTTCTGCCGCCGTATAAGGCCTAGTGAATATCAATTCGTCGCATCCAGCACAACGCGGTATTTCCAAGACATTGGCCAAATCTCTGGCACAATAGATTTCACCCTTGTAGAAGAAGTACACAAGGTCAGCCAGTAGTTCGCCACATTTGCTGCATGTAAAACATTGAGGATGCCAAATAGCTTCTTGACCTGCTCTTTCTGCTTTTACCGCTACTTCGCCCGCAAACATCGCCTTGTTACAGCGTTGACAGGGAACTCCTTCATTGTACAGTTTTCTATTGAATTCCACCTCAGCCGGACTTAGAGACATATCAGCAAACTGGCTGTGAAGTGGATCAATTGGTTCTCCAAAGTTTTCAGGCACTGGATTTCCAGAGCTATCTGAAAGCTGAGCATTTTCATTATTCCAATCATTTTCTGCAGTAGATAATTGAAGAGCACCAGGATATGTGTTGTAATTGGGCAATGGCGGAGGAGGAAGGTCTTCCTCTGAGTGCGTCCTCAGATAATCTCTCAATGGCGCAGTTTGCTGTGGTTCAACCTGGTTAACTGGTTTCATTGTTGTTGAGTATTGGGGATTTATCTTGGTAGAACAAATAGTGCCACTGTGCTCTGCAGTTGTTGGCTCATGCTTCCAGCTCCAAATCTCACCATTTGGTGCAAAAATAGTTCCCTTCTGGATCCTATTATCCAATAACTTAGCAGTGCCCATAATATTATTATTACTTGCCCATATATCTGGCATAATTTGAGCACTCAAGGCTTTGTGAGCAAACTCATTAATTTCCTCTTTGAATTGTGGATTCCTATTATATTCTTCTCTAAAAAGTTTAATAGGTTGCAGATACACATCATTATTGACGGGCATGTTCAAATCATTAAGATTCTTAAATAATTTGTCATAAATAGGCCCATGTTCCACAGCACTTTTAATTCTGTCTGATTCAATTCGCATGACATGCAGCTTGTCCTTTACTATGCGGCTTAGTATGGGACTCGACTTATAGTCAGGCAAATTTGCAGCACTACTAACAACATTCCCTTGTGAATCCAGAACAAGCTTTTTATCTGAAGCATTCTTAGGAACAATATTGTATTTTACACCTCTTGATATGTTAGATATTTTTAAAGGCAAAGCATACGACTTCGTAGTGCAGTGAGTCTTACTATTTTCTATGGAACATACTTCACCATTCTGCAGTGGACCAACTCTGACAACATTTCCCATCCCAACTACATGGTCCTTAATCCTGGTTATGTATTCCTGTAAACAGAAAAATATATGAAGGAAAACAAAGTTTAGTTATAAGTTACACATAGTTGTAAGATAATACGACCTGGGTTTGCCAATAATTATAGCCCATGGAAAATCAACCTTAAAGGCTGTGACTGATTTATTCAAAGCTTGTTATTTTATCTGAGCTGTAGGTCACATGATGCAGGGACATCTGCTAACTTGTTTTCTTGGGTATACTGTTTATTAGTATTCCCTGAATATAACTAGTGTCATCATCATCTTCAACCCATTATTGTTACACAAATTATCTGTCTCTGTTAAACTGAGAACGGTTTAGACCGTAGTTCACCAGTTTTAAAGTGAGTGTTAGTGCAGGCAGGGTACATCCTAATAGGGTAAAATTCAACCGATAGGCCTCATATGAGCAGTATATCAGATGGATACTCACAGTGTGCTCAGTCTTCTCCTGGTCAGAGGCGTGGTGGCGCGCGGCGGGAGCTACGTCGTGCGGCGGAAGCTGCGTACGGAGCTGAGCGCGCCGGCGCCGCGCCGCCTCCGACCCGGACACGGGCGCCATCTCACCGAGACACGACATGTACTCGGACACCTGTGTTACAATACAAAGGTATATTATAAGAGGTACTAGCTACTAGCCTGTCAATTAGGCTACATTTTATGAGCTGTCACAATGCAACCATTTCATACATTTTATTTTATATAAACATTATAACAACTATGACCTTATAGTACTCGCCAGTAACTGACAAAATAAATCAAGAAAGAATTAGAACTCCCTAATGCAGTGAAGCATGTCTTTATTTTAATACAATCATATTTTATAATAAAATGTGTGCACTCAGTAACTTTTTATCTGGGTGTTTCTGTGACGGTCTTTGTGTGTGTCCATGGCATCCACAACACAGGGAATCCTAGTATGGAGCTATGAGTGTAAAGTGCTATTTTTATATTATGTACATTTATAATAGTTTAGTATGAAAAACATAACTATTTACCAGTTCAGTAGACGCATTTGGGGGAACCCAGTCAAGCTTTACTGGTTTATCTGTCACTCCCCGAATTTTAATGAGTGGTACTGAAAAAAAATTAATTAATGTAATTGTCATTATAATCCTTTTATATAATATATACATCCCAATATATAATTGCTAAATTGAATTAATAAATCTGGATTCTATTCAATTGAAGTTTGATGTATTAATAAAAAAGTAATACCTACTTTATGTTACTAGTTTTATTAATCAACATGGTATGAAAATAAAAATATACGGCCTTACTTATAAAAATCGATTAATTACTTTTCAACTGTTTAGTTGAATACTATTTAACTCCTTATCTATTTTAATTCTTATTTCCTATGTTTTGTTTTCCCTCAGTATAAAATCGCAATAATAAATGACAATAAGTGTCATTAATGTCATTATCTCTAAGTTAATTATTAAATTTTATAGTAAGTAACAAATACTCACATGACGCCTTTTTAGGCCTAGCAGTGCCAAGCAATTCAAACTGGGCCCACCCCGACAAGTCATCATCTTGCACATCATGCACATCCTTGCTGCAGTGACATGAGCGGCAGACCTTACGCCAGAAGTGCAAATCAAGACCTGGACATGATGGACCTAAAACAAAACAAACAAATCCATTGTTAAACCTGCGTAGATTTAGAACATCAATATTCTTTACAATTAAAGATTTGCAGTGAATAAGTATGTTAATATGAAATGAGTTGTCTATAAATTATATAAATTAAGTTATAATATAATATGCTCAATCAAAATGTATTTAATTTCTGTAATTTCTCAATTAATTTATGTAATTTCTCAATTTTACTTTAAAAAAGTAGTAAAAGTAGTGCTTGCCATTGCATTGCATTTAACAAAAACGCCAAAATAATTGTAAACCAAGTCTAACATACACAAAATAAAATCCTTAAAAAATCAAGGTCAGTGTAAACAAAAGGTGACCTTATTACTAGTAGCTAACTGGTAGTTATCATTTTTATCAGCGAGGCATATGAAGTCATAAGATATCAATTTCAATAATCTTCAATGATAGTGTAGTAGGTACTAAGATTTGTTAGCATTTCATTTGGTTTTTATTTTATTGACCATAATATTAAACTCCTTATTTAAGCAATGTAACAGTATTATTTGTTGAATAGTAGAGAAAGGAAATAACAATATATACACTATGTACATATCATATATCTACTTGAATTGCCAAGATAGATAAGTTATCAAATATGTCGGTAGTTATAGTTAATTACTGTAAATTAATAAGCCTTACCGCAAGAATTGCACGGAGCGCCTGCACCACTGTCGTGCCCTAATCTAGCCTTACTTAATTTTTCTCGCTGGCTCTCCAATTTCGATAGCCAAGCCGGCGCTTCTGGAGTCTCTACACATGACTCACTCATCTAAAACAAAGATTACTTTATCAAGAAATGGAAAGTATACATTAAAAATATATTATGTTCAAATGAATATAACGAATAAACACCTTTTTATTTTCACTAAAACTGAAGTAATATTTACTATTTAGTTTTTACTACGCTATCAAGAAAGGAAAAAAAATTGAGGAAATAAAAAAAAAATAACACAACTGTGCATGTGCAAGTGTGCAACTGTCACATCACATTATTATGTTTATGATCACATCACAGTCACACACAAACAAGTCATACAACCACAGAACACTAAACTCCTCACACATCACACCACACCATAGCACAGGCCACAGACTAAGAAGAGTTACTAGATAATATATATATAAATATTATGTAGGTACGTATGTATAAAAGAAACACAAAGAGAAGAAAATATTTGTTAGTCTATGCTCTCACAGACTAAGAAGAATGCTCATTGCATTTATCCATAGAAAAACTATAGCAAATAATAGACATTTTTGTCTTTATCAAAACACAACAGACGACAAGAAGAAGCTTTATAAATTCTGCTTACATACTCGTACTGGTGTCTCATCTCCTCGCGTTAGCTTACGCGAATTTGTAAACGGGCTATAATAATATACAAATTTTAGTATTATTGATTTATTATAAACGTTTTTTCCATCATTGGAAAACCTAAATTATATTTGTTAATTTGTTTTATAATAACAACAGTTTCATATTGAATATAAATTTTACCAAATAAATTAGCTAGAGTCCTGGATTTGGCTGTCTGGAGTAAAAGCTTATCCTTGATTGAAATAAAAAACGTAAGTTAAAAAAAACCTTTGATGGAGGATGCACTACTATCCTTTCTTTGTCGAATTAAATTAATTTTTTAAATCACCTGTCTTCATTTATGGTGTGTAGTGAGTGATCAATAGTTTTAATTTTGGAAAAGGATTTATAAAAGATATTTTAAGTGAAATATCAAGATCCTTCCTTTGAATAAATAAAAAGTGATAATTCCTCGGATTCTTCCAGTTATTGATTTGTATGTGAAAAGATGGGAGGATGTCAAACAGGTTTCAGATAAAAAACTAAAGTACCAATTTTGTTTTCAACAGTAAAAGGAACAGTGAAACATTAAAATGAATTTAGATAATAATTCATCTAGAGAAAATCCAGAATCGTTAGACAATATCGGCACGGTCAGTCCGCGAGAAAAGTATCATAGCATGCGCGAGAAGAAATTATCTACGGCGTCCTTGACAAATCCAGAGGGAGCTCGGCCCAAAGTAGTCACGGTCAAACATCCTGAGTCTAATAAACCGAAGCCAACGGCAAAAAAAAATAAACCTATTCAGGCAGACTTAGACGTGATCAAGGAATTCATCAGATGTCGCGAGGATGGGGTGAAGCGGCTTGATCTCAGTAAGTCTTCTATAACATCGCTTCCGCCAAACGTTAGAGATTTGACGCATTTAGTAGAGTTCTACCTATATGGAAATAAATTAGTAGCTCTACCAGCAGAATTTGGTTGTTTGAAAAATCTTCAAACTTTAGCTCTGAATGAAAATTCTCTTACCAGCCTGCCAGATTCCTTAGCGAATTTGAAATGTCTTAAAGTGTTAGACTTGCGACATAATAAGCTGAGTGATATACCTGAAGTTGTGTACAAACTCACATCATTGACAACACTCTTTCTAAGATTTAACAGAATAAGAGTAGTTGGGGACGGTATTGCTTCTCTCACCAACCTTACTATGCTAAGTCTCAGGGAAAATAAGATAAAGGAGTTATCATCTGGAATCGGAAAATTGGTGAACCTAGTAACATTCGATGTTTCTCACAATCACTTGGAACACTTGCCTCAGGAGATAGGTTATTGTATAAACTTGTCAACTTTGGACCTACAACATAATGAACTATTGGATATCCCGGAAACAATTGGGAACCTACAAGCATTGACTCGTTTGGGCCTTCGATATAATAGGCTGACAGGTATACCAGCATCCTTAAGCAATTGTACCCACATGGATGAATTTAATGTAGAAGGTAATTCTATATCACAGCTGCCGGAAGGTCTTCTTGCAAGACTGCATGAACTAACAAGTATTACTTTGTCTCGTAACTCCTTCACGAGTTACCCTTCGGGAGGACCAGCGCAGTTCACTAATACTGTTTCTATAAATCTTGAGCACAACCAAATTGATAAAATACCCTATGGTATATTTTCTAGAGCTCCCAACCTAACAAAACTCAACATGAAGGAGAATTTACTTACGTCTCTACCACTTGATATTGGTAACTGGATAAACATGGTAGAATTAAACTTGGGCACAAACCAATTGTCTAAAATACCTGATGATATACAACAGTTACAGAATCTGGAAATCCTAATATTATCTAACAATTTGTTGAAGCGCATTCCACCTAGCTTTGGTAATCTGAGGAAACTACGTGTTTTGGATTTGGAAGAAAATAAAATTGAGGTATTGCCCAATGAAATAGGTCTCTTACATGAACTACAAAAGTTGATCGTACAATCTAACCAACTTACTTCTTTACCTCGATCCATTGGTCATTTGATAAACCTCACTGTTTTGAGCGTTGGAGAGAACAATTTACAGTATTTACCTGAAGAAATTGGCACACTGGAGAATCTTGAGTCACTTTATTTAAATGACAATCCCAATTTATGCAATTTGCCATTCGAACTGGCATTATGTGTGAGCTTGCAGATAATGAGCATTGAAAATTGCCCTCTGACATCTCTTCCTGCGGATGTTGTATCCTTGGGGCCTTCACTAGTGATTCAATATTTGAAATCACAAGGCCCATATAGGGCTATGTGATATTAGACACCTGCCAATTGATAAAAAACCACTTGAAATTGCTAGTGGTTTCATTGTTCATGAATCATCCACAATATTATGCTATTTATATATTTGCAATGTTTTGAGGATTATTTTCTGTTATGTTATGATATTGAGACAAGTAGGATGTCCATTAACGTCTATGAATGTAATCTTTAAAGAGTTATCAATCTGAATGTTTAACTGTTACATGTCTGTGTATATAATAATGAAATCATTGCTGTTGGTAGAATTGATCATTTAAATCGCTGTATATATAATGTGTATGCACAATAATTTAGGTTGTAAATGGTCTACTATTATTTTTTATTCTAGGTATACTTTATATATAATTATATATCTTGATATGAATTGAAAAGAGGCCAAATAACTCATTTCTTATTATGTATAATACTATAATATTTTGTTTCTGAGATTAATAAAAATATTTACTTAAATGTTTTGATGAATCATAATTTTTTCAATACAATTGCATTTAGATTTGATGCCTTTAATTTGCCATGTAGTTGGTATGTTTTTACTATCTATAATACATCAAATGTTGAATATTAAAATAAGGTAAGTCAACGTTCCGTTTAATTTAACCCTAAGGATTACGAGTATAATTTATGTGTAAGTTATGCAACATTTTTTTAAATGCTCAATTTTCTATAAAAGTGCAAGCCATTTGATCCATTGTAACTACCTATAGCCCAAAAAATGTTGTTACAAAAAAATCTACTCAAATCTGTAACAAAAGCATTGTAAATAGAAATGGAATTGCTTAAATTTGAATAAGATGGGCTGATTGAATAATCAACCAATGCTAATGTAAGCTAAGCTTATGTATTACAGCCTCTAAAATTATCTTAATGTAACAAAATATGGGTTTTTATTGTTACTATAATATTATGGTTACTATCATCAGTAATGACAGATGAAACATTGTATTAGTGCATAGAATTTGCATTTGCTTATTGTGTATCTCAATAGAAATATAGCAAGCAGGTTGGATGACTGAATTAATGAAAATCCTTTATTTAATCTTATGTAAAAAAAATTAACCAAAAAACATTCTCTTTTAATAAAAAGAACAGTAAATGAGTATTATGGTGTAGTCATTTGACGTGTAGGTACCTATTTAGTACTATTTATGTATAATTTTTTATCTAATATATTTATTTCTTATGTTGCTTGTGTGTCAGTGTACTCTGGACATAATATTGTTAAGTAGCTTTGTAATTCCTATTACTTTATATTTGTCCAATTTTTCGATTAATAAAGCCTTTTTAAATACTTTATTTACATATAAAATGCATTTTGTAATATTATCGTAATGTAAACAAAGTATGTAACACAACTATTCACAGATTTTAAATATCAAAATTGAAACCATTGAAACTTTTCAGGCAATACATACCTACTGGCTTAAAAGTTTATTTTAGTTACTGTTAATTTGATGAGTTATGTACCATAAAAATACTTATTGACTCTACTTGTGCGTATTTTTTACACTTTAATATTTTTTTAACTTTTTCAGTGGATGTTTTGTTAGGTAGGAAGATAGTAGACCTGTTTAGTTCTGTCACGACTATAATGTAATATGGATAATAGTCTGTTATAAAATGATGTTTAGATTATTGAAAACCCTTCCTTATATA
Source organism: Noctuana lactifera (assembly GCA_018231305.1). Lineage (NCBI taxonomy): Eukaryota > Metazoa > Arthropoda > Insecta > Lepidoptera > Hesperiidae > Noctuana > Noctuana lactifera. The sequence goes on along the minus strand of DWAV01003193.1, from coordinate 866 downwards.
CTTTTAGCTGTCTAGTCATTGTATTCTGATTCCTATTATCAATGTCTCATTGTGTCAGTATATCATACATAGCTAGAGGACCTCTAGTAGAGGTGAGACATGTTTGCGCATAATATTAATTGTGATCTAATATGGTATAGTGACTGTTCAATCAGACAGTGGACTGACTCAACTCAACCAAATTTAAATTTACTTGTTGTCGTGTGTTGTCATACATACAGCTTTATTGTATCCAATTTATCAAAGTACCGATGTTCTATGTGTAGATATATGTTAAAAACCTATGAATTCAGTATTTTCCTAATGTGTATCAATAAATTGAAGTAGATTCATTATAATATCTCTATGTGTTTAAAGTTAATTGGATTGATGTATTAAATTTAATGTCTGTGTTAGAAAATGTTACCTACCTTACTGGATTTGTTATAATTTTAAGGTATATGATACACATTCAACTTACTCCAGAAAAAAAATAAGGAATTGAACGACAGATACTTAAAGATCTCATATAGTGTGGATATACCTTATAAGTTATAAAACTGCTTGTCAGATATTACCTAAGCAATTTTTAAAAATTATTGTCTTTCGAAGATAAACTTGTCCCATTTTTAAATGTACCTATTATATTACTGAATGTTTTAATGGCATGTATATGTGTTACATGAAATAAAGCGATATAATATCTTAAGGACTCTTTGATTGAATACCTATATTTTTTTAAATTTTCATTGTCTAGGACCCCAAACGGTAGACAGTGCAATTAGGAAGATGCTTTAGCAGCCAATCATCATCTATACTATAATAAGACTGTAGAAATATTTTTTCTGTACATTAAATATTTTTTCGAAATTTTTACTCGGGGGGGC
>DWAV01003192.1:0-10062 GCA_018231305.1 Noctuana lactifera | reverse complement strand
GGCTGCGGGATACACAACACATGTTAATTATTCCTTTATGCCCCATGGAATGTAATTACAACTGTGTTCATGAAGAATTAATTGTTCTAGTCGAGGTTGAAATTTTACGGTTGGGTATGTGAATTGAATATTAGTGTGTCTGTTTCTACTGACATCAAAAGGGTAACGATAACCGATACACTTTATACACGTTAACTAGTAGTTAGTATTACCTACGGGTTAAATTAAATTACAAAACAAAGACTGAAGTTAAGTTAACTTTTAATAGTGTACCAAATGAAAGTTTTTTTTGGTATAAATAATACTGAACTGCGTAATTAGTCTAAACAGAGCACTATGACGTCATTTAGTTGCAACATTTTGAACTATACAAGTTCTTTCATCATATCAACTAACTGACTTAGATTTAGATTAGGGATGTGCTAAAATGTCATTTTCGGATGCTCCAAATTTCTGACTCTTACCCGTATGTTTTGGAGCGATTTTAAATAGGTAGGTACGTTTCAATTCAAAGCTAAAACCGCTTATCGTAACACGTCAGCGATGAAGCAAGTACCTCACAAGCTGTTGGTTACATGATTTTTCTTTGTCTATTTCAAACCGTTTACGCTTTTAGCTAATTAAACCGCAAATGACTTAATTACTCATTTTGCCCGAGAACTTCGTGCGTTTAAAGTACTCCGCGGACTATTAGATACGTAAATGAAATCGTTTGAATTCGTCACAGTTTAGATTAATATTAGGGGCGCGTAGAAGTTTGTTTCATTTAACTTTATAAATATTCTAGAGCTTCCCGTTGGCTGAATGGCCAGGAAATGAAAAAAACGTAGCTCGTAATGCCTTTAAATAAAATAACAATTAGGTACGCAAGAACGTGGCAGAAAAAAAAAAAAACTTTGTATAACACTTTGTAAATTTCTGTTCTATTTTATTCTAATGAAATTACAGAATGGCGATCAGTGTTGTGTATTAGCGGTTGTAGAAAATTAATAAGTTTAAATGTTTATTTACACGGTTTTTCAGTTACCTAAGTTTGTAATTAATGTATATACAAGATTTTCGAATTCTAACATAATTTATAATGCAAGGCAGCGTCACATTTTGCTTTGTTATTATTGAAACATTTTAAATTGAGTACCTACCTACCTAGTACTACATAGTAGGTATTGTCACAATAGTTGATTTAGGTATGTCATTATGACAGACTGAATAACATTAGCGTGTTTTAACAGTAGTTAAAACAACCTAACTAAATGGTCAGTATACCATGACGTAACCAAATAAAATTCCACTCTTTAAATAAGAAAATAATCATTTACTTTGATATCGCATCACCAACAGGGTGGTATGTTCCACAAATAGCGTTAAAAGTGGAAAAATAACCAAACTCGCTCGTTATAGACTCAATTATTTATTGTTTACGGTCCATCACACGGCAAAGATAGCCATATACATAGTTAAGGTATTAACAACTTCCAACGAATATTCAAAAGTGACCGAAACGTGGCGTGCGTGTTAAAAGTTTTAACAACCAGCGTAAATTGAGCCCGTGGAAAATTACACGTGTCACAGATAACGGATCATTGGAAACTGGCCGTTTGTTATATGCGACGACCAATTAACAAATAACAAACTCTCGTCCGTAACAAATTCTCGTACAGTTTTAACAATTTGAATCTCTAATTTGTAATTTGATATCGCGTTTATAAGCGAGATGTACATGTTTATTTAGTTTATACCTAAATGGTTATGGAATCAAAAAATTCAAAATCAACATTTTCATTCATCATAAGGTATTTGTATACGCTGAATGAACGTCAAATAATACGGTACATTGGCTGTCGGTGCCCTTTTAGCTAAGGAAGGCCGGGAGAAAACCTCTGAAGAACTCCTTTAAAATCTAGTGTAGATATAAATAACAAATTATTGACTATGCATGCAGTATAGTTCCAACCTGATGCATTGACAGGGACCGCTTAATTTCAGAAAGTCTGAAAAATATCGTCTGTAACGTGTCCGTGTCTAAGTATAAAAATACTGATGACATTTTCTAAATAGAGAAAAGTTATTTGTACTTATTTTTTAACTGTCTCGGGGGCTGATATGAGCAAATACCTCGGATAGGTCAGAAACTAGCTGAGCAGTCTAGAAACGCGTAGGTAAATTAAGAAATGCATAAAGACAAGTCTAACTGATGAAACATACTACTAATATCATAAACGCAAAAGTTTATAAGTATGGATGGATGTTTGATACTCTTTCACGTAAAAACTACTGAATGGATTTTAATGAAACTTCACAATTATATATTTTATACACCAGAATAACACATACAGCAGGCTACAATTTATAAAGATATTACGTGAATTGCTCGAAATACTAATCCTGCGCAGACGAAGTCGCGGGCACCACCTAGTTTAATGATAAAATGCATGGCTCAAGTTAGTTTACAGTATGCTCTGTGCCTTACGCTTTCGGCACGCGACGCTCGCTAACATCAAACGAGCGGCACCGTGGCGGGTCAATAAAACCACAGCCGAACAATATTATACTAACTGTTATAAACCGAATCTCTACATAATGGACATCATGCGCTTACCCAGCGTGCGTGGGGGTTCGGCGAGCGGGGTGGGGGGTTGCGAATCCCAAGTTTTGTCACGAGGGGATCAGAAAGTTTATGAAATGTAAACATAACATAGGGTATGTTATGTTTACATTTCATAAACTTTCCCAACAACAATAATTATGATAAGAGTTATTAATTTGAACTGTTATATTTTTAAGTTTTACGCGTAATGTAATGAAATTACTGAAATAAGATAACTCAATTTCCATGTAATTTTCTTTTTTCCGGTAGCGAGTGCCCTAGTTTTATTTTTCTGTAACTAGGTACTGTGTGTGTTACGTGATTAATTTTACGAGTATTATTATTATGAATGGGAGTAGATAATAGTACCTATCTAGGTATAGGTATCCCAATCTATAGTAAGTTTTACATACCTATCTAATCACAATATTATCATATAAAGTCTGCTTTAGGTAACTGAATCAGGATAAGAAATTAAAACAAATATTTTAGAACACATAATTGTTTATTTACACTAAGTAATATTCACATAGTTTTCAGAAGCACATTGTGCCGCTATGATACGTTAATATGTAACTTTAAAGACGATATAGGAACAAGAGCGCTTACTAGTTTCCACTAACTATTACTCTGAGATTGTTATTTACAACACGACATGTAAATTGCCAATTGTATTTAGGTAAACATTCCAATGGATCATTATAGGTACTTGCTGCAATTTTTTTTCTAGATAGTTCAAAGGAAACGTGAAAATTGTGGCGCATTTGACAGGACTTACAATAACCACTCACAGATAATAAATATAATTACGTTGGATGTACCGATACAATGTTATCTGTGATATTTACAACGGTAACCACCATAAAGTACCTATATCAGTGTTGATATTAAGCCATTCGGCTTACCTAAATTTACAAGCTGTTATGTATTTTTTTTAGGTTTAATTTAGTTTTAATTTTAAGGTTTATTTGATAACGTTTACCTACTAGTTTAATTAATTTGTGGTAGGCACATTATATTATGGAACCTAATTAGACTGAACTTTAGTCGTTGCCAGAGGGTTATGCAAAAAACTTTTTATTTAAAAAAGCTCTTGTATAATTATTTTTCCAAATTTTTCTCATACAAAATTATCTATATACTCATAATTGTTTCATATTGTAGTGTTATTATGTTGGTTATAAAACAGTTAAACAATATCATTACGAATGATATTGACACATTAGGTACACATATAAATTGGTAAATTAATGTATTTTCAGGGCTGAATTATATTTTATATTGGATTTGTTTACGGTGCAACAAATGCAGGTATTACAGACTATATACCTGTATAAAAAAGAGAATAAAATATTTTATTTATTTTAGATAAATTTACTACATAAAAATAATACTTATTAGGTGGTAGGTATATAGAAAATGCTGAGATGTTTGTAATCTCTGGATGCTGGTTGTGTGTTCCAGTTCTATTTATTATATTTGCCTTTTAACTAAATTAAAGTGTAGGTACCTAAGTATTTCTCATTTGATATAGAATTCTATAGCACGTAGGTAATATGAAAAATATTGAAATTATGATTAGATTATATAGGTACCTATGCGCATAATAAAAATTGATTTGTAGCAACCGAATCCAATTTAGATTTAATTTGTTGCAAAATAATTAACTGAGCTGGTTAACAGATAATAATTGGTAATTTACTTGAGCTAATTTAAAATTAGTAACTCATACTAATTAAAAATTGGATTAGACGCTACGAAGTTTATTAAGTCCATATTCACAATTATGTTTACAAAACTACTAATTAAATAGTTTTATCACTAGACGATCTACCTATACATTAATAATATTTACAGCTTAATTAACTAGAAATTATCGTTGGCACAAAGGGAACCTAATAGTTTTTAATATTGCACAAGAGAGAGGTCTATAATGTAAACTTTAAAAAAGGAAACAGATAATAATCATTACTTAATATTCATAATAAGTTAGATAGAGGTACATAGAATAACATTCCCTTATGCCATCCGATAATTCCATTCACAATAAATAATTTATGGATATCTCTATGAAATATTAAGTACTTAGATAATAAAATCAACTATCACATTTATTCGAACGAAGCTTCTTTATAAACTTTTGTACAACATATTAATCTATACTAATAGTTATTATTTACATCAAATTTAAATAGTGAAATACATAACCATACTAGAATTAGTGAAGATAAAACATCTAAAGTCACTAAATAGTTCGTTGATAATAATTAGAAAGTCACAGATAATATAACTAGTCACTATAAAATCGAGAACATCGTTCGTGAACGAATCGAAAAGTTCACTCACTGCATCGAATATTGGTTCGATTGAATAGTCAACAGATTAAAAATCGAGCATTCGTCGATCGTACACATCTGGCGCGATAGAACGCGCCGCCTCGTTTCATTTTGACGCGTTCACCACTAAATTGGTCGCTGCTTCCTCACTCGCCCCTATGCTCATAGCCTTCTTCTTCAGAATGCCCAAGTCCGTTACATTTTCGAGGAAGCTCTTATGGGCTGAGAGCACTTTTGCACTTTCTACATCTTTCTTCAGTTCCTCCATATCTCGCTTCAGCTTTGCCCGTCTGTTCTGGAACCAGGTGATCACTTGCGCGTTGGAAAGGCCCAGTGAACTGGCAATCTCGTCCCTATCAGCAGGCGATAGGTACTTTTGGTAGAGAAACCGTTTCTCCAACTCGAAGATTTGGTGGTTGGTGAAGGCGGTTCGGGATTTTCGTTTCTTCTTCGGCTGTGGCCTCGAGTTGAACAGGTTTAGGTGGTTTGACTGACCATCTGAAACAAGAGAAATCGATCGGTTTATATTGCTGTCTTATAGTTACAATCATAAATTTAATCGAAACAGCCAGAGGCAACATAATCAAAGTCACATATTTCTCTTAACTAGATTTCGATGTCAATATCGCGGTCATAAAACCAAGGGTCCCAAATTAAGTACAGTAAGGTGTTCTGTAGATAACACGAAAAAACCAAATTAAAGCAGTACTGCTTTATCTATGCCATATGGTTGTGCCATATACGAAACCAACGTTTCTTAACTCGTTATCAGGCACTAAAACATTATTCCACTCTATGACACTGCAATAAAGCGCCCGCAGCGCTAAAATGTAACTCTTCTGTCATAAAACATACTATAAAACACACCCAGCAATCGTTACATTTTAACGAGCACACAATAATACGGGTTGTTCGTAAAAGCTTTCAGAGTGGAGAAAACAATCAGTGCCAACATTGTTATACATTATTTTTAGTTGAAATGTTAATTTCAAATTAACGCTATCTCAATCTGAGTACGTTTTGTTGATTTAGTTCCGCCCGTTATGAACTTAAATTTTCTTTTATGGCCCTCTAATAAACGCAGCGGAAATGAAGATACAGAGCTACAGAGCAACAATGGCACTATCTATACATCCGGTCGGTGTTGGCCTATTTCTTATATTACCTATCTACATTATTTCGCTATGCTCTAAAATCGTGAAGCGAGAATAATTGTTTTTTGAAATTAACTTGTAAATGGTTCTGTTTACTGCTTGGCTTACTTTTCGCAGATGCTTTGCGTAAACGGTTTTATCTATATTGTTTTCTTGATAAGAGGAACGTTAAGGTAAGGCTAGCGATACGAATACATAATTGCTTTTGCCTTACTTGTGCACAGCTGCTTAAAAATGTCGGTCATAAAATCTCAAGTTAATTTGAGTTAATTCGACGGTGTATGGAAAAGGTAACGTAACTGCAAAATTGATGCCAAGAAATATTTAGCGATTATCATAATTCACGTAACCTTTATTAATATAGCAATATAATAAATTTTTAATATGCGTGTCGACCTCCACGGCGTATTCTGAGAGATCATTGCTCTGTACGAGCGCGGTTCACCGCAGAAATTAATAAAATAACCCTTCGCCTTTCAAGATCGGTATCGTTAACTTAAACTGCCTATGCATTGTCAGCTCATTGGAATTCATTTTAAAAGTTAACACAATTACATGAGTCCATTAGCGGTTCATTCGATTGTGCAAAAAGCCAAGAGTTTACAGCCGCGTGGTCACAATTAAAAAATTAAAAAATGTTTAAAAAAATACTCAAATACCTTTCGGTCACCGTCACGTCCAATTCAGAGAATTCAAAATTATAAAAGAGAACAATTTATTTGTAAAATATGAGTAAAATACCGGCGGCATCAAAACGGCACATCGGCTGTATTAATCATGGCCTAATCGCATCCTTAGCGAATGGGAACCTCAATTAGGACTGTATAAAACACCAAAAGTGCCAAAAAAGAGCCAAGTCAAAGTCCAAAGACATCGTTAGTGCGCACAAAAACCGTTCCAATCAGTCATGGCAATGCTCTGCCAATGGTGCCAACATCGACAACGCACCTGACTCGGTGTGACACAGGCTTTGTGTTATGTTGTTCTAATGTGTTTAGGACCTAATTTGACACAAAATAATGCAGTATGTTTAGCGATTTTTCACGTGAAACAACTGCCTGGACATCCAAATCGTATTTTAATGAGGTCGTTCCAACTTTAAACAGCAAAAACTTGTTTTCAGAAAGAGCTTACGCAGTTCTTTGTAGATTTGTACTTTTATTGAATATGGTAAAATCGCTTTGAGGAAGTTACGCAGTCCCTTACAGTTGTAAATTGTAGGCATTCACGAATAAATCGTGGCTGCTATCTGTGCTATGATTTCACTGTACCTAATGTAATATCAGGAGTCGAGTTAAATTGAAACTATAAAGTGAATTGCACGATAAAACTTCTTTGAGCTAAGTCGTATTCACGCTATTAAAGTGCTTCAGCTTAGTAATATGGTAATGTTATCTATGAATTATATGGACCACTAAAAGTTGAGGATATTATATTACGTAAAGTAATTTAAGTTTAATGTATGTATTAAGGCTGCAGCAATTCAATAGTTCGTAGAATTTAGACGAATTTCAGACTTATGTTCTGAGCAATAAGAATCACGTCATGCTACGACTTCTACAAAACAAACACTCAATTAAAATATAATTGTTGTGTAAAGAAACAATAATATGTTAATTTTTTATTGCTCTGCTTCGTACGGGTTAACTATTAATTAGATTCTTTCACACTTTGTAATTATGGGTGCAGATTTATTTATTATATTATATTAAGCAAAGTCCGTTCAGGTATTAGATATTCAAGAATAGTAATAAAACTTAGGTAAACTTAAAGTAAATTTGTAAGTAAGTAAATTTTTTTTAATCCACCTATTTTTTATCCTAAATGATTTGAGTTCGATGTAATATAATGTTCTGTCTTAATCAACAAAAACCTACATGAGTTAAAATCATAACACGCGATTAAATATAACAACATTTTATCCTGTCTCAACACAATATCTTAACTGATCATCGCTAATCAGAGACATCAAACAGCAGACAGTCTGCGGCGCTTATCATAATATTTACCGAAACAGATATAAAAAGCTTAACCGGATACTTATCCCTAATTAAGAAGCAAAAACAGAAATAGTGTCACGGCCCATTATGCGGCGGCGTCGCAAAGTGTCTGTCTGTCCGTCAGTGTCGTGACACTCATGAAAAGCAAATAGGCCGTGATATGAAACCAGTCGTTCAGTCGAGACGGCTTTGTGAACGATATGCCGCTTCTTATGCTTTCCTGGTACTTTTTACGCGCAATTTAGAAGTTTTGACGTGGTATTGTATAGACTAGCTTGTGCTCGTGACTTCGTCCGCTTGGATTTAATAATTTTTTGGACCACGTTGTCCCATACAAGCTTTGACCCAGTTTTTCGCCGCCTTACGAATAGAATTTTGGAAAATCCTTTCTTATCGGATGCCTACGTCATACAAAGAACACATCCAAGTTTGAGGTGTCTACGATCAACGGTTCAGGCTTTGCGTTGATCCGTCAGTCAGTCATTCAGGACAAACCATTTTATATTATTGATGTGAATCATATTTTGTTAGTTTTAATATTTGTTCTAATTAATTGGATTTTAAAACGAAGGAAGGATGGGTTAAATCGTTATTCATTTTATATCTAAGTACCTAGTACCTATGTATGTTATATGTATTTAACCTTTGCTACTTTGTCCTATCAACAAAGCCTTGCTTTAATATACTTTCATTGCTACAGCGTTGGTAGTAGGTATCAGGAAAATCATTTTGATGCATGTAATCAAATCATGCGCTATCGCATTTACGTTTCTTTTATTCAAGTTTCGGGAGCCCGTACCCGCTTATTATGACTAGTTCAATGGTAGGCAATTCGCAATTTGCCTTAATTTGCCCATTAGCCACAACCTAATCTATGTAGATAATAATATTATGACTATGGCTCAGAAAAACTATAATGTTAATAAAATAAAAGTAATGTTACGAGTAGAGATCATATAATACCTATAAGCCTGATTGTTGCGAAAGGATTAACGAACACAAAAACTTATTTTGGTCAAAGATTATTTTAAATACAGTAGGTATTATACAGTAAATATTGAAGTCGTTAAGGTCGATAAGGTTATGTACCTATTTAAACCCGATAAAAGTCTGTTACGACTCCACGCTTCTTATTTCCGAAAACTCTATGTACCTAATACCTATTCTATGAAAGGCGTTTAAGACAAGCTGTAAAGGCCGCACGTTTATCAGAAAGGACAACTAATTAAAACTTCAAAAATAGCCGAGGAAGTATAGTAGAATAGTCTTAGAATAGTTCAATCTCCCAACACGATCTCCCAAACGAATTCAAGGGCCACAACAAAACGCATCTTTACGAACCGTGATTCACGAACAAAAGACGGAGACAGCTCCTTAACGAGAACAAATTGAATATCCTGCTACAGAGGGACACCTCGTTACGCGTGTCCGACACAGATCTCATATAAAACAGCTCTTTATAGGATTTTGTAGGATTCCAAACGTCCAATAGATCGGGCTTTTAGCGTTTAGCGAAAAAAGCGTAGCGAAACCTTACCCACCTATAACGTGAGTTATAGATTTCTAAACTTGATTGATTGCTAAAAACGTGATCGAACGCAAATTGAAATTCGAAAATGGATCTTTTTTTCTTTTAATTTTATCAAGTCCATTTCAAAAACTGACCTTATAGCTACTACTATTTTGTTATGTAAATAAATAATAAAGATCAGTGATTTCAAATAATTATTAATAAATTATTATCTGTAACGTTTATGACATATACCTACCTATAGAATTGTTTTAGATTTACCTATTTTAGTAGATATTTTATAATTACGATAATGATGATAGGGAAGAATTGTAAATATTATTTGATAGGTGTTTTTGAAGCAGATTTTTTGGCAGTAGGTACCGATTATTTATTTAAAAAAAAAACTAAAATATTTTAACGTAATCGTCGTCATCGACTGAAAAAAAAACAACTCCAGACACCAGACACTCAG
>DWAV01003191.1:0-10065 GCA_018231305.1 Noctuana lactifera | reverse complement strand
GATACATCAAGTAACACATAGGCTATAATTTAAAAAGATATTGTGTGAATTGCTCGAAATACTAATCGTGCGCATGCGCAGACGAAGTCGCGGGCACCAACTAGTTAAAAATAACAATACCAGCTAAGCTCGGACATCCGGGTACTAATAATATTCATGCAGACAAACGCCGCGAACGCCTGGATTAATTCCATAATGGTTGATTAGATACCAAAACATACCTAAAATAACGAACAGACGAAAATGTTCATGTATGAATAATAAGTATAAAAGATATTATTATTACCTAATGATGATACCGTGCAGTGATAACATCGTAAAAAAACCCGGTAAAGAGCGAGTCGGTATCGCGCACGAAGGGTTCCGTAGGTACCATTGTCTATAAAAAGTCTCTTCAATATTTGTTTTATTTTAATTCAATTATTAATTTTTAAAGGGAATATATTATGTAACTGAATATTCTGTAAATATTTCAAGCGTCTACCTGTTGCTGTCATCAAGCAAAAAAAAATAAAAATAAAAAAATAATAATCCTTATTTATTATATTCTGTTTTTTGTGTGTCTGTCTGTGAAAATTTCAACTAACTATCACGGTTCATGAGATACAGCCTGGTGACAGATGGACAGACGAATACCAGAGTCTTAGGTATAGGGTTCCGTTTTACCCTTTGAGTACGGAACTCTAAAAAGTAGCTGACTCAGCATGATCAGTAACATTAGGAGTAAACGCAGCCGCGACTCCGTTTTTTATTTAACATTATCCACTTCAATCCTTGCTACCGGACCACTAGGGCGCGTACGACAGCACAGGTCAGAGTTGATTATTTACTTATTTAGTTATATACTCGTATATAAGTATCAAATTAAATAGATCACCTTAATCTAAGGGTTACAAAGGTTCAACTTGATGCCAAATTGCATTTTCTCCAAGACAATGGTGAGATTTTAAGAAACAGTTTAATATTAAGTATTAATTTATTAATTTATTTGTAATTCATTACAATAAGTTACGTCTTTTTTTATGTTGATTAGTATGACAATTGACAGCACCAAGTTATTTTGTTTTTATTGTTACGCACGTGTTAGAATCACTTCTAATTGTTATTAGATACAGAAAACATTGATAAATTATTTAGGCATACAACGCGTCATACGGAAGTGCGGTGCTGTATCGAGGACATCAACAACGTACCTACTAGCTGTTTTGCTATGCTCCCGTGGGTCAGTGTTCCCAACTTAGGGGGATAAATCAGTGGAATGGTGTATTTTTAACGTCACGTTAAAACTATTTATTAACCGACGTCAAAAAAGGAGGAGGTTCTCATTTCGACTGTATTTTTTGCATTTAAATGTTTATTACCTCAGAACTTTTGACTGCGAGTACCGCATTTTGATGTTTTTTTTTATTTGAAAGCTGGTGCTTCCCGTGTGGTTCCATTTTATTAGTTCCATTTGGAAATGGCATCAACGAGTTTTTATGGAAATAATTAAAAACGGATTTTTTCGGTGCTACTGGTTAAAGTTTATTTAAGTTTAATCAGCACAAGATTTTTTAAAAGCGTATGAATGATTAGAAGTAGAAAGACGTGTCAGTCGGTATGCTTTATATTACGCTATATAGCATATACCCTCTGAGATAATCAAATCACGAAACACGACTCACGCGCAACTCCGTGAAAGGATATCGGAACTAGTTTATATGTATTAATTGTGTGTATACACTGTATACAGGTGTTGCTAAACATTACACTTCTTCACTAAGTACCCACGCAACAATGAAATCACTTACATTTAATGTAACTATCTTGTTTTCTTAAACATGAAATAATAAGAAACGAAAATGAAAGATTTTTTTAACGTAAATCGTTGTGTTGTTATTCTATAAATGAATTATGAGAATTATATACCTATACAGGAAAACGTCATTGAGTATTTTAATCGGGATTTCTTTAATGTGGACATAAACGTAAGTATCTAATGTAAGTAAATATTATGTATTAATTTGCTTATGCACTAATATTATCTCACATTATCCCATTAAAGTGAAATTACAATGGAAAAAGTACTCGTATGTAATAATATACTCATATTATATGTATGTATACACCTCAGAATAAAGTTTTTTATCAAAATTATAAAAGCTATAAAAAGTAAAGTAACTAAATTAATGTATTTAATAATTCAGTAACCTTAATTACTTTATTTTCATGTAATCATGTTAGTAACAGCTTAATTTAAAATTACTGTAGGTATAAAATCAAATTTACCTAAATGACTATTTTCATTTGCAATGATTAAATTAAAAGTGTAGTTATGTTTTACCGACTACTCCGACTAGGTATTCATAAATCTTAAAAGGCATAAAATGAAAAATACTTTTTTTTTGCTGGTCTTTAGGAAAACACGCTGTATAAAATCCGTGTTTCGAGAATGATGCACCTGAGTATTTCGCAGCGCGACTCGTTGGCGCCAGCCGAAGCCATACGGCAACGTTTTTCAACCTTAGGGTCGCTGTTAATAGAGGGAGTCATGATTTGTTATAATGGTCGCAACGAACAGTATCATTTTGATCACTATACAATAAAACCAGGCGTGACCTACAAAAGTTTAAACGTATGAATAAACCATAATTATGTTACATTAAAATATTATAAATATTACTAGCTGACCCCGTGAACTTCGTACCGCATATAACATAAAAACGGAATACGGTAACTAACATTGTGACATGGAAATTTTATATATTAGATAATATATACTTAGTGAATATTTCGGTAGGCTTTTTAAGTATCTACTTAATGATTTGCCTTTTTCACTGGTGGTATCTTTTTCCTTTGAAAAAGATTGAGAACCGGTGCTGTACAGGATAGCCCGCGTATAGTATCCAGTAGTCTCGACCTGTTACACACGTGGCCGTTTTAGGTGATGCAAAATATTTTTTATAATAGTTAGTTATTCATTTATCAATTAAGTTCCTTTAGTCATTTTTGTTTACAATACAAATCTTTAAGTATTCATTTAGAAATACCTGTTAATTTTGTTGACACGTTTTTGGGGTGACATACCAACTTTCAAAAATAATTATTATGCTGTAGAGTTGGGTACAAGAGATGTATGGACATTGACTATGCTTCTAATAACAGTACCGTGTAGATACTTATTATTTTATAAGTAATACAAAATAAACAATTACTATCAATAATAATATGTTGACGTTTTAAACGTATTATCAAAAATATTAAATTAATTACACTTATTACTTCTCGTCTAAGTACGTACCTAGTTGAGCAAATTATTAAATCGTATAATAATTTGAATGTAAGTAGATTTCTATTGTAAATAGTATAATTCTACCTTTTCTTCCGTTATATAAATAAGATGTACAATTGTACATTGTACATACTACATACCATTGCCATTGTACCTATAACTTGTAGTGTGCCTTGGCGATAGCTGTAAGCCTTGCTCTATAAGTATTTTATATTTAAATATCAAAAATGGCCGTAATGCTTAAAAATAAGTCTATAATTGCAGACTAACTTTACAACATAAATTGCGGAGCAATAAGCAATGGCAATAGTATCAATTAGGCAGGGGACATTAAAAGGTGGCGTTGCTAAAACGGACAAAGGAGTGGAATACTATGAATTTTTGGGAGTACCATACGCCAAACCGCCACTTGGAGAGTTGCGATTCAAGGTAATAAGGATATTTTATGATTAATTATTATAAAACACCATTAAAAAAAACATAATATATATAAATAAAATCTCTGTGTATACTAATTGATATAAAATACGTCATCCAAATTGCTGTATAAATTGTATTATAAAACTGACAATAAATTTGTTAAATAAATTTGCCAGGTAAGACCCGTGTGTGTCAGCATGAAGTAAACTTTTAATATCCTGGGCTATCCCAAGCCAATAATACCAGATTTAGAATCTTAAGTGTAGTGATCAGACCGTTAAAAAAATTAGCTACAATGTTTAAAATGTTCAACTAATTTTATTTAGTAATAAGTATGATGGTAGTTCGTTTGATTACCATGACAAACAAATATGTGTGACGTTTCTTAAATATCACAAAAAATTGAAGAGACTTCATTAATGATGATAATTACAGAATCCTCAAGCACCTGAACCCTGGAATGGAGAAAGAGATGCAACAACTGTTAGTGAGAATCAAACTTGCATTTGTACCGACATAAAGATGGAGGTCTATACGGGCAGTGAAGACTGTTTGTATTTGAATGTCTACACTCCACATTTACTGGACACCAACAAACCCCTCTTGCCTGTCATTGTCTATTTGCACGGAGGCGGCTTTTTTGTCGGAAACGGTATCATAAAATCTGAATCAGGACCTGATTTCCTTATAAACAATGATGTAGTTGTGGTATCAATTAATTATCGGCTGAGTATTTTTGGATTTCTTTCATTAGACATCCCCGAAGTATCAGGCAATATGGGCCTTAAGGATCAAATTCAAGCGTTGAAATGGGTTCAAGATAATATTGAAAAGTTTGGAGGTGATAAAAGCAACGTTACTATCCTAGGAGCTAGTGCTGGTGCGATATCGTGTGAATATCTCATTTTATCACCTATAGCAAAAGGCTTATTTCATAAAGCAATAATTCAGTCGGGATCAACCCTAACTGATCTCGCCATTAACTTTGAACCCAGGAAATTTTTGATACAGATACTTGAAGAATTAAATTACACTGGAGATGTGGAAAATAATTATTCTATCTATGAATTTTTACTACCCTTATCGGCAGAAATGTTAGCTAGAGTAACAATGAAATTGATTTGGCCTTATACAGATAAACGTATGTTCCTTGGATTTGTACCTACGATTGAAAAGAATTTTGGTGATGGAAATGCATTTCTGACAGAAAATCCACTCAAACTACTACAGGAAGGAAAATTTCATTGCGTTCCAATATTGAGAGGGTTTTGTAACAGAGAAGGGCATCCACTGACGTCATTAAAGCCCTTTGCTGAAAAGTCGTTGTTAGAGACCAAAATATTTACTGATCATTTATCATTCGACATCAATTTAAACGATAAAGAAAAATATAACGCGCTGTTGTTATCAGCTTATACAGAAAACATTCAACCTGATGATGAACCTGACAAATTGGCCATAGATTTCTTTGGTGACTTTGACTTTGTAGCGGGAATCCTGTACAGTAGTGAAATGATGGCAAGTAGAGGCAATCCTCTTTATGTATACCAATTCTGCTACAGTGGAAAAATTAACCAAATCAAGATAATGTATGGACTAAATATAAAGGGGGCTGCACATGGAGATGATCTTGCATATGTAATTAATATGTCGATATCGCACCTGGCCGATGACCGCGATGCATTCTTAAGAGACAGAATCACCAAAATGTGGACTAACTTCGCCAAAGCTGGGTATGTATCCAACAAAATAAACTTATAGTAGTATTTGGTACCTATTTGTCTTAGGTTATTATGTTGTCTTATGATTTTGTGACCGCAAAAATGCACAACTATGAATAATTACGCATTTTTGTTATACGCGATTAAGTAAGGTTTTTGATCTTATTTAATGCTAATTAATAATATTTATTATAACATTTGTAACTCTTACTTTTTATTACAAAAAAAATTTTACTTTGATTTTTGATCTCAATTGCTTGAGATTTATATTTCGAAGTCTGATATCCTGGTTTGTGAAAGCTAAAATAATATTGTCGTATTAGTTACGTTTATAGCGAAAAGATGCAGTATTCAGCTTTAAATGTGTGTATAAAAATAAAGAAGAATGAAAATATTAATAAATGTAATACATACATAGTGAATGTAAAAATAAAATGGTGTTATTATATTTCAGTAATCCTACACGTCAAAACTCAGATTTGCCGGTGCAGTGGCCCCTGTTTACACCGGAGTCCAAAATGTACCTCAACATCGATGAAAAGCTTACAATTAAATCCAATTATGAACCTAAAAAACTAGCAATTTTCAAGGAAATATATAATAAATATATGAAATAAGATTGTCAATTAAACATAAATAATATGTAATTGTAGTGTAACATATTTTTTTGCTTTTTCCGAAGTTATTGTACTTGTTATTTAACATAGTAATTTAAGTTAATGACAAGCTACATAGTGTATCTACTATTATTGTATCATTTTATAAACAAAAATAAAAAATATAAAACAGCAATGTTATTTACTACTAATCAATCTGTTGAAGAATTAAGACGCAAAAAAGGAATCATCATTGCCCATTTTCTGTTTGAAATTTAAAGAGTTTGCTGAAATTCATGATCCAATATTTGCGAACTTAAAATGAAGCTATAAGGTTATATGAAGGTTTAATAAGCTCAATATTTTAAATAATAAAGAATCATACATTATGAATCAAAATTCACGTTTTCAAAAATTATCACTGAACATTATTATAAATTCATTTATCGAAAAGATCGTTTGAAGATTTCCTTAGAAGTGTCGATTTCTGGATCTTATTACTACAACCAAGCCGTTGTATAGGTACTCTTCAATAATATCATTTTTCTCATTTTCAAAGTATTACGTTTTTATATAAAAATTTTAGTGAACCATTTAATCGAAACTTTTAAAAATTTTGATGTTGCATGTGATTAGTGGGCTGCAAAAACTTGGAATAAGAATGGAGCTAGTTTGCACCGTAAATATAATACGTATATGATTAATGTGTATATGAGGAATATGTACTATTTCCTGTATCCAAGTTTATCGATTGCAAAATACAAGATTGTTGAAGAGTGATTGAAATACATAATTTCTTTTATATTTTCAGACAGACTAATAACATTGTTTGACGAGCATAAAAAGATGGCAAAGGTATCAATTTCTCAAGGGACATTAAAAGGTGGCGTCGCTAAGACAGAGAAGGGAGTTGAATACCATGAATTTATGGGAATACCATACGCGAAACCACCTCTTGGAAAACTGCGTTTCAAGGTGAGATTTAAGCGAACTTTGCGGACAAAAAATTATAATCACAATCAAAACTGAACAAAATTACTGGGTATTTCTATTCCAAACATAATTAAACAACGCACATTATTATATGAACTTATCTACTGGTTACATTACAGAGTCCCGAAGCACCTGAACCTTGGAAAGGAGAAAGAGATGCAACGACTGTTAGTGACAATCAAGTCTGCTGTTCTGTCGACATCAAATCCATATGTCGGGGGACTACGAAATTAATGGGCAGTGAAGACTGTTTGTATTTAAATGTCTATACACCACAGTTACCAGACACAAAAAAGCCACTTTTGCCTGTTATTGTCTATATACATGGAGGTGGTTTTATTATGGGAAATGGTATAATAAAAACTGATCAAGGTCCAGATTTTTTTATCAACAATGATGTGGTTGTGGTGTCAATTAATTATCGACTAGGCGTTTTTGGATTTCTATCCTTGGACATCCCTGAAGTAGCAGGCAACATGGGCCTTAAGGATCAAATTCTAGCTTTAAAATGGGTTCAAGACAACATTGAAAAATTTGGAGGTGATAAAGGCAACGTAACAATCGTAGGAGGTAGTGCTGGCGCAGGTTCTTGTGAATATCTTGTTATATCTCGATCAGCAAAGGGCTTATTTCATAAGGCAATTATTCAATCAGGGTCAGTTATAAATCCTTGGGCCATAAATCTTGAGCCCAAAAAACTTGTGGTTCAACTACTCGAAGCAGTAAATTATGCTGGAAGCATGGAAGATATTCGTTCTATCTACGAATTTTTACTAACCGTATCAGCAGCAACATTCGTTACAGTTACTATGGATTTGATGTGGAGTTACAATACTAAAAGTATGATTTTCGGTTTTGTACCTACAATTGAAAAAGATTTCGGTAATGGAGATGCATTTCTGACAGAAAACCCATTGAAATTACTGCAGGAAGGAAAATTTAATTGCGTTCCAATTTTAAGAGGCTATTGTAATAAAGAAGGTCATCCAGGGACATCGCTAAAGCCGTTTGCTGTAAAGTCGTTATTGGAGACCAAAAACTTTACTGGTCTTTGGTCACACGAATTTGATTCAAGCGACAAAGAAAAATATAACGCGCTGTTCACATCAGCTTATTCGGAAAACATTCAACCTGACGATGACCCTGACAGTTTAGCGGTAGATTTCTTCGGTGATTTAGACTTTATATCAGGAATAGTGTACAGCAGTGAACTGATCGCAAGTAGAGGCGACAATCCTGTTTATTTATACCAACTAAGCTACGATGGAAAAATTAACCAATGTAAGATCCTGTTCGGAATAAATAAAAAGGGCGCTGCACATGGCGATGATGGTGCGTATGTATTGAATATGTCGGTATCGCACCTGGCCGATGACCGCGATGTGTCTGTGAGAGACAGAATGACCAAAATGTGGACTAACTTCGCAAAAGTTGGGTATGTGTCCAAATTCGTTTTCGTATACACACATGTTATGTTATGTACTGTATACCACTAGTTAATGTACGATTAGTTTAACTTTCCAAAGAAAAAAAAATTAACACAACCAGCGTAAAAACTTTGCATTACAAAGATCTTGAAATACTTTATTAATTTCAAATTTTCGAATATAAAAATATTCGTGTGATTACAATAATTGTTTCGGAGAATGTTTGAATAAATGGCCACCCAAGTCTGTAAAATGTACATAACCAAAAATGTGTTCGCTTGTTATGTTTAAAGAAAAGAAAAATATTTTCAGTTTTCATATTTATTTTAATTATATATTGTGTAGGTACACAGTTGTGGAATAAAATACATCATACAATTTTTAGTGATCAGAAATAATTGAATTTTTACATTTCAGTAATCCAACACCTCAAGACTCAGACCTCGCTGTACAGTGGCCCCGGTTTACGCCGGAATCAAAAATGTATCTGAACATTGATGAAGAATTTACAATTCAATCCAACTATGAGCCTAAAAAAATGGCAATTTTCAAGGAAATATATAATAAGTATATAAAATAAGATTGTCTATTATACATCCATGTAAAGTAATTAATTTTTATAACAATTAAATTAATTTATCCTTTAACTTATGTCTTTTTATTTTATTGGTTTTGTTTAGTACCTAATATACTGACATTTACGGAAAAAAACAACGCAAGCACGAATTATAAATATCGATATACCGGGTGTATATAATGAACGGATTATGAAGGTAATATATACAATATATGTTAAATACTTATATCATATTTTACTTTATAAAACATTATTAAAAACTGCTTTCAAAGAATTTTGAAAACACAACACTGTGTTAATTCATTTTTAATTTCTGAAATGTTGCATTTTAGAAACCCCAAAACCTATGTTTGAGTAACCTTGTTAACCTATGTTTTTTTATTGTACTTAGGTAAAATTCTCTAGGAAAAATTTGACATCTGTGTTACGTAACATAATGATGAGATCGGGTTAACTTGCACAAAAGCCAGCGTAAAATACAAACTCAAATGGTATCAAATCCATAAAAAAATTAATAAGTACCTATATGAATAAAAAAATAACTTTTTTATATTGTTCATTATTTTTAATTTATCGGTGGAATCACTAGATAATTTGCCAAATATTATAAGTTCTATGTTCATTTACCAGCACCTTACAAAAGTATACAAAATTAAATTCAGTTGCAAGATTTGTCCTACAGCTGATGCAGTCATATTAACACGGCAGCTTATAAAATCAGAAGCTTATAGCTAGCTATTCCTATATTATGAGTTAGTTACTCATACAATGTTTTAAATATAGGTAGTAGCTAGTACTAATTTGTACCTTTATTTCTGTTATAAGTACCTATGTATAAATAAAACGAATATGTAATACCTATGCAAGTTTATCTAGTGTCTAATTTAATGTATATCTATTTGCAGAACAACTTATAAAATTCACTGTCGAGCAGAAAACAATGGCGAAGGTATCAATTTTGCAAGGGACATTAAAAGGTGGCGTCGCTAAGACGGACAAAGGAGTGAAATACTATGAGTTCTTGGGAATACCATACGCCAAACCGCCTGTTGGAGAGTTG
>DWAV01003190.1:0-10068 GCA_018231305.1 Noctuana lactifera | reverse complement strand
GGTACAGCTAGTTTATAAAATAATCTGTTTCAAGTGGTTCCAACAAATCGAAAAATGATTCACTGTGGACTTCCAGATTTTAGCCACCGAGCAGACTACGCCTACTCAGTCTTACTGTACGTACTTATGTATTACGATTGACGCCAACTAAGAGGGTAACTTGAGGTCACTAAGTGATAATACAAAGTCACTAGCTATTACTCAATGCCACAGACAGCGTACCTTACAGAGACAACCACTAAAGCTTATCGAACCCTATTTAGGTATAACAATAGATAACAACAAAGTGCTTTCAGTTATAACTATTAAATTTTCCAATTAGTCGCTTTTAAGTCAGCCACTTCATAGTAAATGTTCTCATTACCTTAATGCATATCTTATATATATTCTACATTATATTCTCTCAAATCGAACATATTATGTATTGCAGAGCTCAAGACGAGCAAAAGATAAGTAACAGCTCTTTATTATAGCGTTCCCTAGCAACGAAATTAATCATAGCGATAATAATATCCTAGAAAACGCGTCGGAGCGGGTTTATTTGCAAAGCGTAGTCAGTGCACTGACACCAGCAGGCATCTTTAGTTGACGTCCTCGATGAAGATATAGGTTTCGACGAGCAAAAACGTGTAGACAATGGAAAATGGCGGGTGTTGTGCTCGATAGCGGAGAGCGCAAGGCGGTGGAAGCAGCCGACTGTCCGATGCCTATTTGGGAAGAGTAGCTCCCTATTTGGAAGGCTGTGGTTCGAGTCAGATCAATATCGTACGGCAATGATGCGACGCCCGCCATCAACCAACCGTCCCCCGATCACCGACCACTTTATGAATATTTTTATACCGCTAGCCTCTAGGACGTTAAATGCAAAGTGTATGGACCGACGCGGAAATTTAAATGCCGCCTGCATCTTTGTAGATAAAATGTTCTTCTCTGTACCAGGTTCGCTGACTTATTCATGACTTTACACCTGCTTTTTATTAATGCAAATTGATTCATTTTCAAGTTAGAAAATAGACTGATTGAGGTGCGACTCCCTTTTAACAATTCAGTTAATCTATTCTTTTAACCTTTTATTTAACATGCTACTTACAACAATATATTTTAATTAGAATAAATACATCCAGGCAAATTTTAGACTTAAAAAATTATAATCACAGTTTAAAATTAGAAAAACGCTTTGGTTGCAAGCCGAACTAAAATAAAAAATAATGTTGTGCAAATAAGCCATTATATTTTGGAAAAAGCGTGGGTTAGTTACTTGTTATATATGATTTTTTAGTTTTCAAACTATAATTCATTTCTATGAAGATAAATTTACATTTCGTACTACATTCCTTAGATTGTTTTGCAGATTTATCATTCTCAGGAGGTGAAAAAGATTATAAAAATCATGGATCGTATAAAGATGAGATAGTGTCATATTAGACGTTATCTTTGCATTTCACGCAACCTCACAATGGCGCTATTTAACTGTAAAGTCACAGATTACACCAACACTCGACGTCAGTGTGAATTAGATAATATATTTATCACGGACTAGCACTAGCTCGAAATGTTAATGTGGAATCACGACTATTTTATGTTTTTGCTATAAGTTATCATTACATAGCACGATTTTATAACGTAACAAACACCTACTTTCTTAGTTAATATCTACAAGATTATAAGATATCCATGAGATTTAGTGAAAACCAAATCGTTTGAACATAATCGTTATCAACAGAAATGACTTGCCGTTCAAATCTACTCACTTTGAAGTAACTAGGTATAATATTTTATATGTAGATAGATATTATTATATGTGTGGTGACATCCTACTTCTTGCGAATATTATAAACGTGAAAGTTTGTAAGCATGGGTGGATGTTTGTTACTCTTTCACGTAAAAACTACTAAATGGATTTTAATGAAACTTTACTTTATTTAATGAAATACTAATCCTGCGCAGACGAAGTGGTGGGCACCAGTTAGTTTCCTATATATTTGTCCATATCTTAAAAGCATGAACTTAACAACCCTGCTCTTGCAATAAATATATTGGAGCTGTTACAGTTCACACAAATCGAGGCCTGGCTCGAGGCGCTATTAGCTCTACATTGAATTGTGTCAGTGGATACTTGACTTATGCTCCGCTGGCAACATAAAACAAATGCAGTGTTTGAACGAGTAACTTTTGCACTAGTGCTCGCGTCAACTATCAATTATTTTATTCCTATTGACCAAATTCGACGACCCGTATGGTTTAGTAGTGACCAAGCCAGTCCACCTTTCGAAGGGTCCCGGGTTCGATCCCCGGCGGGGCAGAAATTTAAATGACGAAATTAGATTTCTATTCTCAGTCTGGGTGTTTGTGTATTTGTCTTTATATGTGTCTATGGCACCCACGACACAGGGAATACTAGCGTGGCGCTGTGAGTGTGAAGCGTTAAAAAAATTATATCGACTCTACAATTTTTGACGCATTCCGTTCTGATTCCAAATACCTCGTAAAATGTCTGGACGCGTAAAATATGCCACTAAATTAACTGCTCAACACATATTTCACATATATATTAAGATATTAAAAATGTCACAAAATATACAATTTTATTTTCATTATTTCTTTCTCCCCAACCAGCTATTATGAGGTATGATTAATTACAATATGAAAGTCGTAAACTTGTCCTCAAGTAGATCATTGATTTGAAAATTTCTGTCTGCTCTGAAGTTTATGAGTCGCGTCGCAGACTCATTCCGATATTTTTTTAGAGCGCGACGTAATTGGGTGTTCTAATAAAATAAAAAATATTGGAAGTAGGTACTTAGCTTAATGTGCTTGTTTGTACATACGAGTATATCCGTCTTGAGAACTCCTATAAAAATAAGGAAAAAAAAAGCGTGTTAGTTATTAGACAAAGAAATTGACATAACAACAGCAGTTTGTGTAGCCACTGCATATGGAAAGTTAATTTTGGCACTCAGTAGTTAGTATAAGAGGTTGTAAAATAGTGCACAGTTGGATAAGCTAGCTAGCTTTGCGAGTTACGCGGGTACGCGTGCCCGGGCCGTTAAACTGAATGAGTGCTCGTTAAAAAGCAACCCGCCGTGTAATTAGCTGCCGGCACAACATAAGGCAATGGAAATAAAACAAATTCGCCCTGTCCCACGGCCCTCGGGCGCCTCGTGACTACTCTCACAGATCCATCACGAAATTTTACACTCGTACTGCATCTTATTAAGTGTTATGAAAGGTCTCTCGTAAGTGACAGCTCCTTTTAAGGAAAGCCGAGCGCCCTTTGCGCGTACCGAAGCTGACGACGATGCCGCCCTCGGCGCCGCTCTCTCGCCTCCTATTAAGTACACCGCTTTATCGAATTAATGTGTATCGGTGATTAATATTGCCCTGAAAATTTCATTACCATTCATACCAAACATGTCGCTAGGCGACAAAACGGTGAAACAGTGGCTAAGCATAGTAATTTCTGTCAGCGCACTATCACTTCTGTCTCAATTCGCGTACCTAAATAGGAAAGGCGAGTCGCTCGGGGGACCTATTATCACGTCAGAAACGGGCTTTATCTCTCAATATAGTGATAATTTCATAAGGCAAGAAGGCGGCGCCAGGCGATGCAGTCTCGTGCGGGAGGTCTGCACTTGCATCGTTTAAAGAAACCTCTAATTGCGAGCCGCTTTAAGGACGCTGATCGATAACCCGATAATATATTTAATGCCGGACTTGTGTCAGCTCGAAACATTTCATTTTGTCTCGTCGACTCGCTAAAATGTTCCCGCGGATGCACGATTAACGCTTTTCCACGTCGCGAGCTCCGAACGAACAGATGACTAAGGTATATGAGTATCTAAGTAAAAGAAATATCACACTACTGCACTACTCTTGTGCCTAAGTCACGTCCCGAAGTGTGAAAATAAAACCACATTAGGGCAGCTTCGATTTAAAATAAAGCTTTAAAATTACGATTCATTAGTTTCGTTTTGCTGGCGCTGTAAGTCAAGGGGCCTCCCTGTTTTGGTATGCGATGTAGCCGCCCGTTTAAGATGGGATCGATATGAGCAGCGCGTTGTGCCGCGTGCCTTCACGCCCTTTTTTACCACGGCGACCCTTATTAAACAATTTCCTTTATAGGTAGGTGAGAACCAGAATTTAATCAAAACTGCCTCCGCTCGGGCTTAAGCGATCATTGCGATTATTGGCGTTGAACTTTCCATAAAAGCTATATTCGTTTAAGCACAATTATTTTTTATGTGATCGGCTAAGATCATGCTGTGAGATTATTGGCGTTCGCCATTTTTTTACGTCTCGTACTGTGCAAAATATGCCGCGATAACAAAATGCAGGTATGATAAGTATTTCACCTCATGTTCTTGTTTCTCGCGTCGCGCCGCTGCAGAAATGGTCAACAGATTTTTTACACGACGACATACTTTTGCACGTCCTATTCACGGTATACTTAGTTTATTTTATGCCTTTATAAATGCTCGTTAGCTCTCGTCTCACGGATTCACGCCTACGAGCGGTAAGAAGATAAAGTACAAAGCGCTCAAAGGTCCTGTGGCTGGTAGCGATAATACAGCACATAATCGTAAACAGCAGTGAAGATGATGGCGATAGAGCGCATTCATATCCATGCACGCCAGCTTTGCATGTGTAACTTATGAACCGTTGCACATGCGAGCTGCCGGACCCCACAGTTTAGCCGAGCACGCCCTCGCGAGAGCACAAATTGCGACCAGTTACATTACATGCATTATTTAAACGCGACAACCTTATAAGAAAGTAATAATGTGATAGAGTGTACGTATGTCGCGTGTGGTGAGTCAGAGCGGGCGCAATGACCCTCGTTCGCCCGCCAACGCACACTATTCCCGTGCAGCCGCACACTGCGTAACCCCATACAAAAATATTACATAATGATCCGTTTTGACAAATACCTACTAATAATACGCCAATCCTTACGCCCTTCCGGTGCTAAAAAACTAAAGAGCGCTGCCAAGTCGCTCCGAAATCACAACATTACTTCACTTCAGCTTATAAAAAGATTCGATTTACTAGAGGCGTCTTAATCAAGCTACCTCTGAGAACCATCATTTGTTCAGGTAGCCTGCGTAATCTTGATCATGTCGAATGTGTGGTCATTAATTAGTTTGACATCATGTGCTCTATCTTAATTGCCAACGGAACTTCAAAGAAAATTACAAATCTCATTTAATATCAATTAGTTAAATTCATCTCAGCTATTTACACTAAATTATCTAATTACACTATAAATATGTTTTCAGTCATCTAAAAATTGCTCATAGGCCATCCTTTACGCATACACAATTACACATACCGACACATTACAGAGAGCTTCCTTTTTCCAGCCATGTTATAAACTAAAGAAAGCTTGCGACTTCGTTCGTGTGGAATTCGTAAAAAAAGAATGACAACATTTTTAACGCCACAGATTAAATCGAAGGAAAGGTTCGCAAGAACATTTATCAACGCTCGAAATACCTTTAATTTTACTATATGCATGTTTTCGTTGCAACAAAGGCAGCGCGATGCAACATAATTAATTTTGCAACTCTATTACTTGTACAAGTATCTTATACAAGGCTTGAGAATAATCTATTTCATCGTTGAATATTCACGTACGGCGGGCGGCCGGAGCCGCGATATTTATTTTCAGGGCGTCAGTACATCATTCATCAGTTGTTCAATACGCGTGTAAATTTGCATAGGAGCGCGAGTTTGGTCGCGGGCACCAATGGAATTAAAAGGGCCGAAGGCCGATCTCGTGTCGATACTGTCACATGACTAATGGAGCAGGCGCCGATCACCGATATCGACAAATAAAAATAAAGCTGGCCACCGCCGCTGGCGTTCGCTCGGGGCCCACACGTTCGCACGTTCGTAACAGTCGTAAGCTGGACAGTACATGTGCGCCATCCACACTTCTATATTTGTGCTTAACGTTAATGTGTTAAACTTATCTGATTTTCTGCTCAGACAGAACGCATTGCTTATTTAGTTGGACTAGACATCCGAATCTTGGTCTCAATTAACTCATTAACATAACGGAAGTAATAAAATAATAAGTTTTATTATTATTAATAATAATAATCCTTGTTTAACGTCATAAAATATAGTATGTTTTTAAGTATTTACATTAAATATTTATGAATAGTACATAATATATAGAATAACATTAACAATATTTAGAAACAAGAGGTCTCAAAGTAATTAAAATACTTAAAGGAATATTTTGAAACTTGATACAAAAAGCGCTCGTCGCTCTCTCAGTGTGAAACAGGCTTAAACGCGCCACTTAACCCTACAGCTTCTATCGACACTTAAGCAGTAATTTTATACCTTTGTTTACATTTCTCGTTAGAAAACAGAAGATCTACGCCTCTATCGTATTTACGTCGTATAAGACTATCTCGTATCGTTTTCTATTTGACTCAATGTAATATGACTAAATAATATACGATGTTGTGTTGACCTGTCGTAATCGTAAATTGTTTATTACTGAATAGAAACATTAAAATTTAGTTATAGCTTATATTTTGTAAGAACTTTGATATTAAGTGAGAGTACATATTTAACGATGATCAAACAAAAAATAACTAAGTATAATATAATATTAAGCAAACAAATTTTTTTTATATTTTAGTTCTCCAGTACCAGGACTCTTAGGTCTACTTGAAGGAATTTCATTATGGAGATCCCTATAACTCAATGCTTATTGTTATTAATTTCGTTTATAGTGTACATAATACATAAACTATCAAATAAATAAAATAACACGCCATACTCCTAGTTTTTAAAACTGAAGGTAGTTAAAATATACAAATATATCTTTTAAAACGTAGAGATTATACTTAATTGGAAGTTCTCAGTGTAGATGTAAATCGAACTGCATTCATCACTGTCGACATTTCGTGACTCGTGACCACTTGATCAGCGCGCCGCCTCTAAACAAAGCATCATAAGTGAAATTCATATGAGACTTTCCTTGGAACAAAGTAGCTGACTGACTGAACAGTTAATGCGCACTTTTATTTACTTGGCCCTTTCACCAGCCGACGACATGATAAAGCTTTATGATGTTTTTGGACGAACAAACAACATTTTCCTGCGTATGCATAACTTTTAGATTCAGTAGAAATCTTTCCAAAGATTTTCTGAGTGAACAATAATTTATTTATTTAATATAAAAATATAATAGAATAAATAACATAGCTATACCACATTATTTTCAATACATAGACATATTATTTATAACATTTATAACGACTCCAAATTATGCCGCTTGACAAGTCTAATTTATTCATACCAAATTCCATAAAAAGGTTATTTAATTAAAAGAAATACTTAAATGTCTAATCAGTTTATCATAATTGCATAACTGTTACCTTTATTGAAGTAAATTGGCGTAGAAATATTTCTTAATAATGCATAACCATTTTTGATTAGAATTATGCGTACAAATATGCAACTAATTAATAATTACAGGACAAGCGTATCAAGTTACTCTAATGACTTATTAGCGAGGTATTGGACTATAGCGAGAAGGTTCTATTGTACTTATACATTTAATATGTGATAATTGATAAGAAATAGCTAACTCCTTTTTGATAAGCTTTTATTTAGAGTCACCTATCTCGGTATCTGTCTGTTTGTGATAAAACAAATTTTAACCCACTTCCCGATTTAGCTAAAATTTTCATCTGATCTGATGATGGAGTTGGGATGTGGCCAGGGACATTATCAGGCTGTAATAAAATGACGCAACTTCGTCGGATCGGGGCACGTTTGATTGGCAGACTGGCATGATAATCGGTGTAGACCGATCGTGTCAATTTTCATAATTTTATAAGTAGGTATTAATTAGGGATTTTCAATACTTACCTACAAAATTTTCCTATAGAAAAGATTTAAAAAAAACTGATACCAGAAAACATTTGCTTCTCTCTCTATTCCGTGCAGAAAACAGTACATACCTGTACATTATATTGATTGTATTAATATTGTCGTTAATTGAAAGTACAATTTTCATTTATTCATCTTAGTTGACTGAAAGTTTCAAGCAAATTATCGGAGAGCACTCATTCATTAGTACTAAGGACGTTTAAATCATAATTATCATTGTGGCGCCGCTGAAGCCGACTAAAAATAGGGCCGGATAAAAGTCATTAACCGTGATGTAAATTTTACAATGGAAGTACGACGAAGAACCCGCAGTGTATAGGTACTTTATGCTAAGATAACAGTTTATAGCCGTTTTAACCTACATTCCGATAACTTACTTACATTGTGCCCGCACTTTAGGTACGTATCAGGATTTCGAAAATTCTTCTTTGATTTATGTTTCTTCGGTTCTCTACTGAAAAGCACTAAGCATGCTGATGCTGACCTAGTTTTTCTTGTCATGATATAAATGTATATATGCTATTATTGATATATATTCACATACCTACATCATTTTGGAAGTCAACTGTATAAACATTCAAATCAGAGTCGCGATATGTGTTTACACTTAAAATTGAACTTTAAACAATTTATCGTCTTCTATTTTAACTACAAGTAATCTATCAAAATAACTAAGAACTATATTAAACATTTTTCGAGACCAAATGTTTTCACGCCATAGTTTTAAAATCCTGCAATTACTTAATTGTATAAGAGAAGCAGTCACCCGTAGATCACGATTGATGTGGCTCCCGCTTAATGGATATTTGTTTAGATAAAACACAAATAAATTAAATTGGTCAGCAATAAATAGAGACGCTTGACCGATGACCGCTAGACGGTGGGCGGCGAGACGTAGGCGGGGCATCTTCTAATTATCGTCCGATAATAATCAAAGGGTCAACAACTGTGTTATTGTCCTAGTGCGACCACAACTTTGGCTATTCTGACACAACTTCAACAATTATTTTAACGGCCGTCTTTGATATGCCAAACATTTTTACGTAGTAACCGTGCCAGGAGTTCATTAAAATATTTACACCGGAATGGTACGTAACAGAGACTCTAGAAGCGACGGAGCAAGCAGCCAATACTTTGACGTCAATGATAGCAAACAATTGAATGTTTACGTGCAACATTGGACTTGAACATGGCAAATTCAATAAGCGCGTATTCCGATTGGCGTAGCCGGACAGCCGGGTGCAGCCGGAGTGTCGGAGACGACCGCCCGCTGACAGATGCTTCCGGACGGACCGTGTGACGCCGTGACGTTGTGACGTGCCGTCAACACTAAATATACCTGAATGGCAATGAGACACCCCGCCGCCGCAGCCGGCTGAAAACATCTGAAACTGAAAGTGTCGGTTTGCAAGTTGCCTGCTCGTCCCAGCCTTAATACATGGAGGTTCAACAACCGCGAACTATGGTGACGTGTTACCTAGATATATGCGGTATGTGGTTTAATATCTGCCGAGATCGAAATAAATTGCTAGGATTATTGCCAAGTGGAAATCATTATAATATATTGGACGCGTGGAATTCACTTTGACAATATTTTGACAGTGCGCGGTCTGGGGGATTTAGAGTCGGTCGCGTCGAAGCGTCCGACATTTTTTATAACTTTTATTTTCAGAGCAGCAGTGGCTGTATGTTCACTATTCATAGACGTTGCCGCTAAAGGATCTATTTCAATGCGTGTCATTATTTTAGGAAGTAAGTACAGCTAGTAATAAAGGCATGTATCATTGTTTATTTACGGAAATTGTAAGTCGGAATGCTACGCGATTGATTTCAGGCCCGGTGACGTGGTTCAAGTCATACACGCTAGTTAAACACGCTAATTACGTGGGCGACTCCCACAAGAGCGCAATTAGTGCTGCGCAAATCTACTTGCATAACGAAGGTGTATTGTCTTCGCCCAACAAACTTCGTTGACACAATGTGACGTAACGTAATACTCATTTACGGGTAGGTACATTCATTTTAGCTATATACGTAGACTACGTGTATTTTTAACGTAACTATCTTTTTTTATGATATGAAATAGCAGACGAGCATGCAGGCCACCTGGTGTTAAGTGGTCGCTGCCGCCCATGGACATCTACATCCAACCTC
>DWAV01003189.1:0-10069 GCA_018231305.1 Noctuana lactifera | reverse complement strand
TGTTTGTTTGTTTGTTTGTTACTCTTTCACGCAAAAACTGCTGAACCGATTTCCTTTAAACATAATTCATCGAAGCGCAATTAGCAAGTCCAACTTCGAAGTTGCCACTAAAACTACATTGGGAGTCATAACTTAAATGTTGCAACTGTTTCTGGACGACTCTCATTTAAATATTCGACGAAGTTTCTACCTCAATGTTGGTCAGTTAGTAGGTAATGTTTGCCAAAGGGTTAGATATCGCGGAGTAGATTTCAACAATAGAGCGCCCATTTACGGGGTAAAAGGCCGTGACTACTATCAGACGATCATAGTTAAATCTAGCGGGTTATTTACAGCTCGTAGTCGAACGGAACCACGCTAAAAAAAAGCATTAAAACAGTATTTAAAAAGTAATAGATAATAACGCTTTACATTCATATCGCCACACTAGGATTCCCTGTATGGGTACCATATATGGTCACACAGACAATCACTCCAATACCTAGACCGGGAACTGAAATCTAAATTTATAATTTAAATGTCTGTCCCGCTTGGAATTGATCACCGCAACCCAAGTTACTTTCACGCGTTTTTAAGGTGCACCAATATCGAAATAATTCAGGTTTCCCCTCGAAACAAAATTAAGCTCCTAAGGTACTGCGTGATTAGTGTATGAACAAACCGACCATGATATTTACCCAAACATAATTGTATTTACTTGTACATAACATACCTCCTACTACACTTACAGTGTGTAGTAAACTTTACGACTCCAGTCGTCACGGCGTTCGTTGAACTTGACAACTACCGAGGCCACAGTTTAAATAATCCGAGGCTATGTAAATAAAGTAGGATCAGTTTGGACTGTGTAGTTCTTTGTTATCTGATTAGTCTATATCGGATATAGTCTGCGTAAGGTAACGTATATTTAACGTATATTTTAACGGATTTTATGTTTAAATTAATCCTAATTTGTTGCCAAATCTTACTTGAATAAGAAAACAATCAAAGGAATATAAGGTACCATGCATTTTTAGTTCTTGTCGTATTCGTATTTTCGAAAACTTGTGCTAAGGGTAAGTACTGCAAGGTATTCGGAAACGTTAAAGTGCAGCTCAATTCCGTGTATATCAACGCCCATTCAGATAATTATGGCATCGGATGATGTAAAACCGCTCCTCCTCTGTTCATACGTTACTCTGTGACGTGGTCTTGTGACCTGAATGCGGCCGTCCATACAATTCGAATAGGTGTGCTATTGAACAAAGTTCCGTTTGATCAATTTGCAACGACTTTCCTTCGTATCGTGGAGAGGTATTTCGCGCTGTACGCAAAGGAATGTGATACATAAGTGCAAGGCATTTTGAACCTTATTGCGTAGAAACAAAGTAGTATATTTTTGGACTGTTCTCAAAGGAGTGACGTATTGTGAACCAATATTTCGTCACTCCTTACGTTTTAGCGCACACGATTGTATATTGTATTGACTTTGCGTTTTCTTTGCGTTGGACTTCGAGGTTGTTTATAACTCGTATCTCATATTATCGTTTTGTATGGTGTTACTTCTAAGTACATTCTAGGAAATATTACTCAGTTATATTTTTACATTATATTAATATAACGTATTTTATCAGGTAACGCCTGAGCACTTCTGTTTCCTATAATATTGATAAGAATTATTTTCCGTCTCTTGTTTTTGGAACTGTAATTCTCGATTGACGGATCAAAATTTTCTGATAAAACCATTAATACCTATTATGAGAATAATGACTGTATTAAAAATCTTTCTTAGTAAATATTTCTATTAATAATATTTTTTGTTACACTTTTTTAATAATGTAAGTTGGCACTTAATATCCGTAACTGTAACGTAAGCCTGAAATTATCCGAAACTGTCGGATAATCTGATATAAAGTTATTGATAATATCAGTATCATTAAAAGATCAATAAAAAGTACAGTTACATACAGAAAATTGTGTACGATTATATAAAGACTTGCACACACGCTCACTGCGACGATATCAATTAAATTCCGCGTATAAATGGATAGTAAATACCGTTGAAGTGTATACTGTTTGCTCACTAAAGTGGGTTAGTACTTAGCTGTATCAACGTATTAACCACGTGATCAGGAAGTACGTGGCTAAGGAACGGAATAAGATTTTATGTAGGACTGACTTCAACCACATTTCAAATCATAATATAAGTAAGTATAACCAGCTTTCAGCTAGTTCTAATATATATGTTTGGGGAATACAATCGAGTTTCTTCGCGGGCTGTCGTAAGTAACTAATAATTTTGTAAATGTGATTTCATGAATACCTAACTAAGTTTATTTTACCGTGTAATATTAGTATATGTTAGAACATGTTTTATTAACTTAGTAATGTAAACACTCGGATGTTTACATTCCTCGTTTACACGTCGATTTTAAATGGTTACGTTAGGTACCTTTACTCGTATGTTATGCGTGGGTGTGTGTGTGAGAATCATATAGTTCCTTGAATTTCTGATTCACACATCCGCCCCTAGAAATGTACTTACGGTGATTAATAAAATTGAGAGACAGACGATTTTTTTAACCTTAAATGAGTAACAAACTAGCATGCATGCCCAGAAGCGTACCTAACGAAAATGGGGTCTAGGGCACTCATCTAATTTGCACCTTTAATTATCACATAATAATTTTTTCATTACTGTCATTTTAAAATGGCGTACTTATATATATTATTAAATAATAGAATAAAATATATAATAATGGTAAAGAAATAAAAACACTGGCAACATCATACATTCGCACCCCGCACACAATTTCAACTTCTTGTATTGAGGTACTTGAATATTAGAGGCGAGAAGTTATTTCGTCTCCACGATTGCGCTAGCCAAAGATTAAGCCACATGCTCCTAACTACAAAATTAACCTTTTTGTGACCATTTCAATTGTGATCCACGACCGTAAAGCAGGCCATATGGATCGCTGACTCACAGTGCCCTATGACTCACATTAGCCATAGGAATATAGTCCTTGTTACCAGTTGCCAAAGGTCATCATTGAATTCTGATTACAAAAGTTGTTCTGGACAATCTTAATCTTTTTTGACGGTCTGATTTTGGAAATGAGCTCGTGAGTCACATTAATAGTGCTAATGCTTTATATGAGGTAAGGCCTGATTAGCGTATGTAATTCGTAAGCGATCACATTACTTCAGCGACTTCGGACGAGTAAAATCGGTTAACCGTGGTCGAAGGCCCTTTAGTCGGTTTGACAACATCTGACACGGTTTGGCAGAACTCGTATCTCCAACCATTGCGTGGTGGAGTAAGCTCCAGGCCTTCCTCGGTTGCCTCCAGAATAACGCCTCGCACTTCTGGTCCCACACTAGGATTCCTTGTGTCGTGGGCGCCATGGACACACTAAAAGACAATAACACAAACCCCTAAACTGGGAACAGCAATCTAAATTCATAATTTAAACTTCGACCCGTTGGGAATCGAACCCAAGACCTTCCGAATGGTAGAACATGATCGTAACCACTACACCACACGGGTCGTCTCCTTAATTCTCATTAATTTTATCGTCAGCTAATAATGCTGCACACCTACTCGTAAATTGCATTAATAATATTTCCAGCGGGATTATAAAAACATTTCAATATGGCCAATATTCCCAATTGCACGGAAAATGCCACCAAGTCTTTGGAAAAGGTCTCTATTTACGACCTATAAACTTTTATAGCTTTATTTCTACAACGTGAAAAGCCCATTTTTTGCGATAACAATATTTATTCCCTGGAGAATTCCCGGTCGGTCCACTAAAAACGGCGAAATCACTAATCCTTTTCATAATAACGCCATTCTGTACGGTTGGTCAACGAAAAATCTTTTACAGGACTCGTTTTTGGAGTTTTGTTTTTATGTTTTTCTATTGTTGGTAAACATTGTCAGTTCGCTGGGAACGTACACAGTTAGTCTGAGAAATTGTTAGTAAACAATATTAAAAACTACTGTGAAACAATCCGCCACTACGACGTATGATTGTGTACACTTAATACCGCCGTCCCTCCCTGCAAATGCTAAACGTCAATCGTCAGTTAGTTAACTGAAAAGATGACTTAATAAAAATATATGAAAGGATTGCGATTTGACAGCTCATAAAAAGTTGAGTAGTCATCAAAATTATTATGTAAAAAATCTATGAAATTAAATTTGACCCACTTCCCTAAGTCTGACTGAGCGGAAATTTCGCATACATAATGTGAGTCGGATCATAATGCAATATTATGATGTCGTAAAGTTTCTCCGATGATGGACCTGGAAGGAGGCCCTAGGAACTTTATTTATCCAAATATCCACTACCCCAAATACTCGTAGTCTGGACTCCAGACCAAACAGCCATTGCGTTCAGTTCTGATTTATTGTAGCATTCATATTTGGTGTATGGAATCTCATACAATACATAATTATGTTAATAAGAGCATCTTTAAGATTATGGTCGTGCCTACAAGGGAGCAACAATGCAATTTCATTCATTCTAGAACTGTAAGACTACACGGTATAATTTATATATCTAGTGGTACAGATGCCGCCCACAGTTGGACCTTGAGCAGAAGTCTCTGCTTACAGCTTTCTAAATATATCTGCAATTAGATACTGCTAAGTAGGTAATTAAATTGCCATAAACAGAATAGCAATTAGATCACTTTATCTCGTATCGCATACGTCGTTTCTCACGTGTCAAACCTTGTGAAGGTATGAAAGTTCTCAGTAATGTTCTCGAAAATGACGTAACAGGTACATACAAGCGATGCCCAGCGTGGTGGACCATGACCTTCTTCCCTTCTCATGTTTAAACGCAGACCTGTGCCAGCCAGTAAAAATACCATGGGTTTATGATAATAAAGTTTTAAAATTGTATGTAATGTAGTTAGAAACTCATCATTTGTTTTATAAATTGAAGTCAACTTTTTTGTTCCCTACTACTGAAACGGCATAAATTTTCATGAAATCCCATTTTCTTTTCTCAAGAGGAGGCAAATACCCACAAAGAGTTACAGCAAAGCAGGAAGTAAGAAGTAACTATTAGAATAACGCTGTCTGTGCGTCTTCAGCCTGTAACAAAGGAGGCTTTTAATATAAAAGTGTACGAAAGGGTTCGAGGTTCGAGCGTTCTCCGCATTCCAAAACCAAGTATTCCAATCAGGAACAAAGGAATATCTTGAAAATTGAACTAGTTAAGGTTGCTTATCTTTTACTTAAGACGTTTGTTTTTACTAGAAATTTTGCTTACATGACGAAAATATGTTAAATAAAAAAGTAACTTATTATTGCATTGAATTTTTGAGTTTTTACAATTAATGTTCAAAATAAATAAGTTTTAATTAAAGAAACGTTCCTAATTTGTTCTTAATGATGCAAATAACGTTAAACGTGAAATGATTATCAAAAACTTTTATTTTGTCATAATAATTATGATTTACTTATTTTCCTTGTAGATTAATGCCTTGTAGAGGAGATGCCTTCATACTTCACGAAGGCATGATTCTAATCCAATCTTCTAAAGCCTAAGTTAA
This sequence comes from Noctuana lactifera, assembly GCA_018231305.1. Classification (NCBI taxonomy): domain Eukaryota; kingdom Metazoa; phylum Arthropoda; class Insecta; order Lepidoptera; family Hesperiidae; genus Noctuana; species Noctuana lactifera. The sequence goes on along the minus strand of DWAV01003189.1, from coordinate 4,519 downwards.
CGTAAACTTTTCTACTTATTATGTAAAAATGGAGTATTCGCAACGATACCTATATCTCCATAAACATTAAGTAAGGGAAACCACACTGACTGAATATTTATTCGATTCAGTACAAGTTGGGAAGTTTTAAAAGGCTCGCGTTTGGGTTCACAAAAAACGAAGCGATCCGCCAACGAAGATAAAGTGTGTATACCATCTGCTTCGGACGTAGTGTTGCCAGCTTTGATGGAGTGAATTGCAGGATTACAGTGAAAAAACTAAAATGCTAGAAAAAAAATTTTTTTCGCACACAATTATTGCGTAATTGAACATAGTGGTAGATTTGTTTAATAATCTGCTGGTCTGTTTTATATCTTCTTTTAAATAACAAGAACAAATATTTGTTATATGTACCTACTCACTTCACCTCGAAACGAACTTTTTGGAAGTACTTCCTGATAAGCGACTATTAAACCACAAACTTTATTTGTTAAGTAGTTAAGTACTCTACAGTTTATTTTTAGTGTAGTTGACAACATTTAAATAGACAATAAAATCAATCCGTTCATACCAATTTAAATTCCGTCTACTATACCAATTGCACCCTATATAGGTAGAAATAGCAAGAAACTTAAATAAGTTAGAATCATTTGTCCTAACACTGTTATAAGACAAATTGAAATCCGGAAAGTCCTTCAAAATCCGATTAGAGGACCGCATTAAACCCAAATCGTCCGAAACAATATTAGTGGAGCCGTTCAAACACCTGTCGTGTTCGGTCAGGTGCACGGGAACTGCACCTGGCGTCCGTCGAGATTCATGCGAACCACATAGGCACATAGGCCTGCAGATAAATGCATGTAACATCAGATTACATCTTTTAATAGGCTCGCTTCTTAGCAACTGACATTAAACTCTTTTAACCGACTAATCTTTAAACTTTTTAACCGAGTGCAAAAAAAGGTTCTCAATTCGACTGTATTTTATTTATGTTTGTTACCTCAGTGGACTTTCGTGAACCGTATCTGATGATATTGTTTCATTTGAAAGCTGTTGATTCCCGTGGTCGCATTTCAATTTGGTCCAGTTCTGACAATGTCATCCATGAGAAATCCATATACGTTTTACTTTAAGAATAATTTTGAAGCCATTTTGTAACGTAGTGTCGCTAGCTAGTTTTATCTAATAGGCAATTATTGTAATATTATGTTAATAAAACAGCATCAGTAGACCAGCAAAATTCATTTATTTACGTTACACGTCCGTCTTTGGGTCACCGTTTTCATAATTAGTACCTTAAAGACTATAACGTAAAAATAATGACGTTTCTAACAAACACAAAGCTGCTGATGAAGTAATAATTATTATAACAAAAAGCAGTAAACAAAGTGATAATCTGAGTTTTAGTGCTTATGAAAGTCTGAGATAGAAGCTTTTTATAGCAATCGTAAATAATTTTCTATTGGCATTATATTTTAGACTATATTCTTAACTAAGCTTCGTTTATTAGCTTCGATAAAACTCCGTTTTCCTGTCAATAAAAATATTTGCCTTTCCGATTAATTTGAAGTGAAACCGTAAAAAATTCGTTGTGGCTTCAATGCAACAAAAAATTAAAATTTCAATTTATTTGTGTTAAAATCGGTTATGGATACCAAAAAATAAATTACTGCAAGGTCATAACGTGAATTTTTGGAAGTTCATTCCTTCAATTCCTATTGGGCCCGCCCGCCACAGCTAGCTTCTTTTTCACCCTCCCTCCCTCAGTCCTGAGCGATGCCTAACTACCCACTACCTCACGAGAAACCTCGTCTTAACAACGAAAATTGTTTGGTCAAAAGACAAAAAGCTTTCCGACCCAGTTTCGTACAAAATTAGTTACCACAAAAGGATGACGAACTCCAATGGATTTAACAACAATATTGATCGCCAAAATAACGTCAAACCTTCAAAGTTCTTTGTCATAATGGTTGTTATTAATTGAAATTATGCAAACGAGTCCCTTAAGGCCTCCAGCCGTCTGTTTGTAAACGGAATTTCCATATTCTTTGGGCTTAACGCAAATTTTGGGCCTCCCTAATGCCTAATTAAAAGATGGTTTGATAAGAATATACATATATCATTTTGCGTGTCGTCAAAATAGTTTTGTTACAAGGTTCTTTTGTGTTAAGATTACTAATGGTGCTTTTTTCATTAACTAATTGGCTAGAAGACGTAGTAACTGATTGATAGTATCTACTGTTTTGAGCTATGTGCTGAAAGGAAGATTAATGTTCTTTCCGATATTAAAACTGTGCTAAGAGCTTCCATGCTTTTTTTGTTCTAAGTCTAAACAACAACAATAAATGCTTTTCTTTATTTGCTGTATTTCCTATTTATGAATACCTTAATTTTTTCTGTTTAATCATTCGATGAATCCCTTAATTCGAGAAACGCTTACATGATCGTATTTCAGAGCAGTTGCAAGAAGCTTCATTAGTGCCTCATTAATGCCTCCAGCTAAAGAAAAAGTATCATTACTTTATAGAAGATTCGTGCCACTCTGTGTCTATCAGGTAACTTGATAGCAATTCAAAAATGAAATTGGGACACAAAAGGCTAAATATTTACGTGGCAATTAAAAACTCTCTTCCCACGCTACCTGACTATTATGAACCTTCGTAAAACAATCCCCAAAGAATACCTCTCAACGCGTGAAATTGGAAGGGCGTATGCAAACCACATCGTTGAGGTTGGTTCACACTATAGGCCCTAACACAATTTTGTTTTGATCCGATCTTATTCCGAGAATTGTTTCCCGCTACTTACCTACATACTAAAAATGTTCAGTGCTCGAAGTAATAGATTTATAGTTATTGCAAACATTTTCGAATTTCTCCATACATTCAATCAGCGGCCCTAGAAAACGCGAAGGCCTAAGAAAGCACTAAAACTTTTCGCGCATACACAAATAATAATAATTGAAAACAATGAATAAATTCTTGCAATACAATGACACATCATCAGTTCGTGGGTGTCAAAGATAATAATTATATATTTGTTCATTTATAAAAAAATTTTAAAAATTAAAAAAAAATCATAAAGTTACGTAACTTAGAGATAAAATCACGGGCATCAGCATTCTTAATTAAATGAACGTGTATATGTTTTGGCCACCTTTTTTATTTATCTTTACAGTGTGGCTCAAACCTAAGAACAATAAGATTGTATTACATGTTTCCGGGTAAAATCGAACCTACTGAGGAAAATGTCATCGCCCACATTTGTAACCGTTATCACGAAACGTTGTCGAAAGGGTATGTATGGTTATTAAACAATGAAATTTTGATAGGGGATTCAGTAGGTAATTAGTAATTAATTATTAAAAGGACGATACTAAACAGACATAGTAATTAACTCTGTACCTACCTATTTAAATAGTTTTATTACCCGGTATTTTGTAACTCTATCTCTCTGATTCTCTCTTAAATGGGTTAACAATACATAATTTAGATTTGTTTTGTTTATTTTTAAGTCTTGATCCTTTTTAAATACTAGGTATATTTAATTTTGTAATTTTTGCTTTAAACCCTTATTTGTTATAAATTGTAATAGGTAAATAGTTTACTAGCAAAGTCAAAAGTACTTACACATATTTCACAACAAAACCTTTCCGACAGTTGCTACAGCTAAAAGCGTACCTACTGACAGAAAGACAGATCGATTGACGAATGAACCTCTTCGGAGTCTGGAGAAGAATAAAATACGAATGAATGGTGTGAGTTTAATATAAGTTTTAGGAACAGTAAATATACCTATAGATTTTTATAAAGAAACATAGACAAAAGATAATAAAGATAAAAGATAGATTAAAGATAATATCTTGATTGTATAACCTCCACATCGCCTAAACGTAGATAATAAAAGTGACGCAATCTGTTGTATTGTATTTATACTGCTGCAACGCATCTTTATCTAGGATTTCGTAACGGTTAAACATTGAATCGTTTCAGTGATTCCCAAATGTAATTCTATTGGTACGTATCGTAGGCAAATAAGTCTAGTATTTATTGCCTTCTGCACGAACAATTCACCGCTAATCAAGCAGTTTATTCAAACAACTCATGGATAGAAACTACAATAAAAACCTTTGGCCAATAACAAGTTTTCTATGCGCAATTTCAATACAAACTCATTTTGCAACTGGTATCGTCCAGGGATAATGTTTCTACGGCTTTATTATCACTAGGAAACTCAAAGACTGTCATTGTGCATAAGGGCGATAATCCGGTGCTATACTGACCAGATAATAATAAGAGATTCTTTGTTGCAGGTAAACATGCGTCATCGGTGACACGGTGCAGTGGAATGCAGTTAGCATAAGTTTACACTAAGGTTATCGGTTTAGAAATGTGAGCGTCAAGTCGTTGAGCTTAAATTAGTATTTGAGTCCGGCATCATATCATAAGCACAAAAAATGATATATTATTTATTCCATCAATCCATCCATCAGCCTTTGGAGGTCCACAGTTGGACATAGGCCTCCCCTAAGTGGCGCCAC
>DWAV01003188.1:0-10069 GCA_018231305.1 Noctuana lactifera | reverse complement strand
TAGTTCGTCTACTCGACACCAGGGGCGACACTGCGCCTCAGGCAACGAGTGTGCGTACGCGTCACGGCGTGATTGCACTGAATTGTGCTTCCGTCGGCGACAGGATAAAAAGCCGTGTCCTCGCGGCCGCATTAAACAATGCCCGATCCGTCCAACTGCCAACGAGAACGCTCCACTCAATAATTGAGCCGTGATTGAACTAAATCACATTTAACATTTGGACAGAAACTAGCTCCCGTTTTTATACCTACATGTTTTAATCCTTGTTACTTGTGCTGAGTAAGCAGTTCAGTTGTGAGTATGTTTATAATACAGTACCTAGTATTGTTTAGCATGACGATACAAAAATATTTCAATTAATTGATAGTATTAGGTTTTATATAGCTACATTTTAGTGATTTATGTACTTTACTAGATTTTTGATCATTTTATTATCGCTATTTAATCGTATACAAAAAACACAAATTTGGTATCCATTAATGGATTCTAAGGATTAAACATAGTTGTCAACAACGAATAAACTCCTAATAAACTGAAGAAAATAACTCCAGTGACTGACTAAAGTGAATAATTTAGACCTCAATAGACTATGTATTTAGTTTGTATTAAATACTATTAATACTGAACCTGTACTTATTATTAAACACCCAAAATAGATTAATTATATAAGGTAAGTATACATAATACTTATGATTTTACATAATATTTTGACAAAGACTTTACCGCCAGAGTCAAACATCATTTTGTGCTATTGATAAATACGAAAAAAAGATATACTTATGTACATTTCCTGAAGTCAATTCAGTATATTTCGTGGAATCTTTTGTATTATAACTAAAATGTTTTTCAAACTGCGGTCCTAACGTAAAGCCGTGTGCTTTTCCCGCCAATTACGGTATACGCACAACAATCAATCGGTATGTAACGAGGCTTTTCTGGGCAATTTGCGCCCTATCGACGCCCTCCCACACGCCCCTCTGTCGCTACATCTAACCAAATAACACCTGTAACCTTGGGGACGACCACCATGGGGTGAAATCAAAACGTGTAAGCGTTTTCAAGCTTTATTCACTGTATATTCTTGCGCGAATCATATTGAAGCACGTTTATTTTTGCAATAAAATGAGACTAAAAACTGTCGACATTAGAAATAGTATCACACATTTTGGAAGCATTCTAATGGTTAACACTTTATCTGAATACAGTACACGCATCTTTGCTCAGACACGTTCTCATGTACCTGCTGTTAATGGAACAGCGGCCCTTGTTTCATCTTCTTTTATTTTAGCTCTTCTGATCAGAACTTGTGGGAAATACATTAATAAATTAAAACATTGATATAGAAAAAACTATAAACAAAATTCTAATGCGGTACTAATATTATGAGCTTCAACTTGATTTAAGTATCAATTGTATTTCACTACACTTCAAAATCTGCTGACTTTCCTAAGATTTAAGCGATAGGTATATCCTCAAATCAGTTTTAAATACACAAACAGCTACCACCATACGCTTTAATACTATACCTTTCCTATGGGTACATATTATTATTGTTAATCATTGTATTTGCTACTTTAATATACCTACATCATTCATTAAAGCTTTTCTAAAACTTTTAATAGCTCCAAAGTAACTTACAATACTCTGTGATGTAATAATACCTACAAAATTGTGGAGTTTGAATACAAAGCTCCTATAAAGAACATTTCCGCGAAACTTCAACCGCCATCTGTTGCCGAGTAGCCGCACTAAATTCGCACAATTGTAATTTACTAACGGTCTTTAAAAACTACGTCCGGAATGAAACAAAACACATTCCAATTAACCTTGTTATTTTACTGTTCAGATTAACGTTCGAGATTATCTTGTGCCTTTATTATCTTTGACGATACCCTGCACCTGCCTTTTTAACCGATTTTAAATAACTGCCATTTCCATCCATCCATCATGACTGAACACTTTTAGCGGATCATATAGGTACTTTTAAACGTCTTTATGTACGACGTTTAATTGAATAATGCGTTTCAAGGAACATCAAGTATTCTTAAGCGTTTTATTTCCGTGAAATAATTTATATTCATTATTATCCGACGAAATAAAAAGAGGTCTTATAGCTATGTTGCTTTCTAGTAAAGAAGACATGACATTCTCCATAACAATTTACTGTTAACGGCTACTATGACAAATGTTTCTATTTCATTTTTCATATCACGTGTTTTCACACCACTTCTGCGTTCTCTATAAACCCTAGCAAAAGGGACCGACATTTTACTGCCACCACCAATCTTCTCAACTCAGAGGTCGACTTTAGCATATCCCAAGCGATCTTTAGCACCGCCCCGCAAATTTGTCTTTTTTCCTTGACCACAAATCCCGTTTCTGGGATCAATGTGGCATCAGGATCGCGTGTCGATCGCGACCTGCCCTAATAAGAGGACGAGCCCACGCTACGCACATGCCATTTCACCCACGCGTGTGTAAGCTCGAGTAAATCGTTATATTAGGATTATCTTGAACTGAATCCTCTTTTACTATATGGTAGATTTAATAAGTGGGTCAGATGAGTCCATTGTTCACTAATTAATGTTCTATTTGTTTTATATTGTGAAGTAGATGTAGATATAAAAATATCCGGATAATTTCTAACCCCTTCCATGCCGTAGAATATAACTAAACGCGATTACCTACCATTTACCTGTTATATCATTTCATTTATTTGTCTTTGCTATCAGATAGATGACAATAATATCTATATAATAACTACGTACTTATGTGCTATTCGACTTGTGCGTATTTCTGTTTTAGCAGATTTTAGGCTATTCTCCCGGACATTTTATCTGACGACATGCAGTTTTCCAACGAACTTTAGGTCTCTTACTCAAGTCTTATACATAAGCTTTCACAGATAAAAACAGACATAAAGTCGTTTACACTGTCAATTTATTCGCTAGCTCGTATGCGTTAAGTATTATAAAGTTTCAAGATTATCCTCTGCTTATCAATCCTAATTAAAATACAATAACCGGTTATCTAAGGGTAGCGGCAGCTGCAACAACGGTCTTGCTATACTATCTGATTTTAATAATTAAATCATTCAACGTAAAAATAAATATGCCTTTAAAACTTCTCACAAGAATAATTACAAAACCTGTGATTTGAATGAGAATAGACAACGAAAGAGACGTCTAGGAGCGAGCGAGATAGCTAATGAACAAATGTCGCGCGAGTTCTAACACAAAAACAGGAGTAACGAACTAAAACGCCAGGTGTGAGCCGATGCCATGTGCTTCGTAACAGAAACTATATTTATTTATGGTTTTACTCACAGTATTCAATTTATCTAGCCTTAGCTAGAATGTGATGATGTAAAATAAGTGATGCATTATTTAAATGGAATTCCTTAGTTTTTTCTCACTTAGCAACTATTTTATCTATTCTGTCTAAACTATATCAAAATAATAATTGCTAGTTTAAACATTAAACATTTAAGCTATTAAGACCACTGTTCAGTGGCTCATTTAGTGATATTTTATAGGATAAAGGCGAAATTAGTATTCTACAGGTTTTGAAGTCAAGTGAAGATGCACAACGGATATTATTTTAACCAGCAAACTTTCCTCTGGCTCAGAAAAAAAACATATATCGATACTTTCTAGTCCTAACTTATAAGTATTAAATCTACTTGTCTCAGTTTGTGTTCCTTGAAATATATAATCTGGGTCACTTTATAAGTTGAAATTGCATAATTTTTAGTGTAGAGTAAAAAAAATTATTCTTTCAGTTTAAAACTATATCAATCTACAATGTTTCGTATATTTCTTGAATCATTTTGTAACGTAAATTCGTTACTTTTAGTATTATAAATACTATACTTATGTATACTATCTTTGACACACTCACAGCGCCATCTGAGTAAGCTTGATTACAGCGCCACCTAGGTTAGTGAATAAATTGCCATCTAGCGGCGAATAGCAGAACTATGTGCGTTGCAAGATTAAACGCTTACATTTAGTTCTAACGGTTCGTGTAGATGGCGCCGTACTGTAGCGCTTACTAATTTATGATTGTTTTCAAAATAAGCATGGACAGTTATATTCAACAGCAACAATAAAAGTGTGTTAACACAAAATATTAAATCATAAACTACAACGTATCAAAAAATTACAGATTTTTTTCTTTAAACACATTTTCTCTTGAGGTAATAAAATTAAAATTGCAACATACGAGTAGGCAACGAACGTACGAAACGTTAGCGTAAAATAAACTTTATCATAATAGATCATATACGTAATTAAAAATTCGTCTTCGAGAACCAAAGTAAAATACATAGCAAACCATAAAAATCGGAACTATACAGCATTCTAAGTACCTACTAAACCAACTAATCTGTCGCCATCTAACCCACATCCATTGCATGTTTGTCTATTAATTTTCCCCTTTTGTGTTAACGTTCTATTTTATTTTACTTACCTTTATTTTGCTTTATGTTAAGTCTGTGGTGTGTATGTTGTTTTAGCTTATTTTGGGGCCCGACGGCACGTTGCAGACGGTCAAGAGTGAGTCTCGTCGGGGCCGCGGCAGAGGGCGCTCATCGACCACTCCCGTGAGTATTTTCTTAACTTTTGTTTTTCTTTTTGTTTTCTTTCATCCCCTTTCATGTTATGTTATGTTATGTGTACCCTTTATGTTTGCGACGACTAATTATTTATTAACACACTGATTTTATTAACGGTGCGGACTATTTTTACGTCGGTAACGGAAATATGAAGCGTAACGTCTTGTTAGTTACGCTGATAAAAGATTTATTAACGTTTTAAATAAAAATGAAATAGTTATTAAGTATACACAACTGTTATTTATGCAGCTTATGCATTGGTATTGGTTATATGTCTAGTAATCTTACCTAAAAAGGCGAGGTAAGAAAAAACGAAAATTTCGTAAGAATAGGTACCTAAGGTAAGACAATCCGGCTACAGTGAATTCGTTTAATTTAAACTTTCCGTTGTTGGAAACTTTCCGAAGAGAATGCGCGCAATCTACGAAAATGTACGAACAAATCGTATTTGTGCACTGAACTTGTTCAGAATAAACAGAAGTTATTTTCTTGTGTAAAAGTCACTCTCCTGTACCAATAACTTGCGTTAGTATTATATAGTTGGTGAAAATGAAGCGTGCGACTGACATTTTAATTTCCGGAACGTAAGACTATTACAGCTTGTACAAATTAAGTTACCAGAAAATAAAAAATATAAGTAAGTATTCCTGATGTTAATTAATTTTTCTTTGAATAAATGTAGAACAAATAAATGGTAACCTTTATACTTCATGTAAAATGGGCAATGCAGGCAACTGACGTCGATATCTAACTGTATTAAACCAAAATCCTATCAGAAGCTCCTATCACACGTTGGTGCATCGTTACTAAAGACTAAGTTTTAAATTGATTTACTTCGTCCCTGCAACTTTACCAGGCTTTTCTATTCAGTAGGTTTTCTGCGTTTCAGTTTTTATCTCGTGTTCGTTCCTCGAAGATTTGCTTTCAGCGTTGAAATGAGCGTGGTGTATATACATCTCAATATTCTTCACTACAAACTGCCATCATTCCCGGATCTGATACAATTCTTTTCCCATCATACTATATATCTACTTGATTGTAAACTAGGTATACTTCTACTCCCAAGAGGGCAAGATTATTGGCTGGAGTTTAAAACTTGGCAAAAATGCACTGCGTTTAAATCGAAACAATAAACGGGTGATAGTCTTATCGAGATAATCAAAGATGTCTTATAATATTATGTCCAAAATTAACAACGCAACACGTACCTACATATAAGTACGCGTACTTGAAACAAGCAAAACGATTGACCTATCGAATGGCACTCGTATGATAGTAAAATCAGCCTTGACCCGCCGCATGCGAATTTCGAATCATTCACGCATCTATTAGAGCAACGATAAATCAAACGAACACATACAAAAACGGGGTCACTTTCGGTTTCGGCCATGTACGAATAAGTGCGGAGTGAGTGTCCGGTCCACCCACAGGGCAACAAACGCCATTCAGTGAAATTAACGCCTGTAGCCGACCCAAACCATTACAGTAAACACCATTACACATCCATTGCAGGTTTCCTTTTGAACCGCAACGATGCCTCGCACACAAAACTGGTAATGGATGCAGTACGTGCGATGTTACGGTTCCGTTTTCATTTTTCACATCGCCTCCGGCATCCACCTGTATTCCATTGACGAGAGGATTTTGAATTGTAAATGGCGGTTCAATGAGCAAAAAATTTAAGCCATTGTCAATGTCCGCGTCGATACACAACAGGTGAAAGTGGTTTCCGCTTTTTCAGTTGAAATTTTTGCGTGGCAACTAGATATTTATACATCATTAGTTTAAGCTAGCAAAAATCTATTTAATACGTCTAAATGTTTTCACTTCTGAAGCGGTATTAAAAACGGATTGTAATTTGTTAATGATTTTTTCATAGTCGGTGTTTAATGTTATTCATGCATATGGATACAATGTTTAAGTATCAGTTCCGTTTAAGTGAAAAGTATCAAATGGTTTTTATTCAATAATTTTTATCTTAAAAGACGTAGTAAGTAAATATCTTATCGCCTACATGTTCTACGAAAACTTTGCTACGCCAAGTTGCTACGATTTTATATATCCGTTGTATCGGATGCACGATAGTAAAATAAAATTCCTATTATATTGAATTCTTGTCTCAAAATTTGAAGCGAAAAACGAAATAGAAATTGATAATAATATTTTACATGAATAAAATCTACTTTGAAGAACGCGATGAAGACCAGATTGGCTTGGTCGGATACCTAGATCGAGGAACTCAGAAGAAAAGTAATGATTTTTTGAGGAAAAGATCTTCCTGACATGATGACATGAGTGTCACTTTATACTAAGATTTAGTTGACAAAATTCGCCGCTGCAATCTCACAATGCATACCAAGTTAAATAACTTCTTACACCAACAAAGCTTACATGAACTTACATGCATAAATCATTCCGGCATGCATAATTCTGCAGTTATGCGCGTTGTTCACAAACTCCAGTTCGCTTTAATACTCGCCGGGTCTTATTAATTTACGTGCATTATAAATTATGAATTATTTCCCAATTATCATTTAACGAAAAGCCTTAACAACACGATAAATTTGAAGTTTAATTGTATTATTTCTTTTTGTAATTAGGAATTGTCCTGGATTTTAGTTTTATATTGCTAGAATGATGAATTACGAGTAAAATATGATTTGAAAGTTAAAAAAATCTAAGATAAGTTTTAAATATTACCGAATTGAAATTGAATTGAGTATCCACATAAATTTACATAACATTATAGTATTCTATATCTATACTAATATATAAATCTGAAGAGTTTGTTTGTTTGAACGCGCTAATCTCTGGAACTACAAGTCAGATTTGAAATATTCTTTTTGTGTATGATAGCTACATTCTTGAGGAAGGCTGGTTATCAGGCATTACGTTACAATTCTTAACGCGGGTCAAACCGCAGGGCACAGATAGTTGTAAGTAGTAATAACATTTGTTTACAAGCTTTCATCAATAAAATATTTATGTCGAAATAATTATGCGTACATAGCACTCCTTACTTTTGGATATAAATACTTAAAGGAAGAGTTCCTGCTTGGAATGCAATTTAATTTATTAAAAAAATGTTTGTTGAAGTAAGACGTGATTTTTTCTCGTCTCATTCAAAGAAAGTCGTGTTTGTGTGCACGCAGACGACCCCTACTAAGGTATTTATGTCTGTTTTTTCTTTGTAGATTTGTTTATTCTTTGACATTTCTACAAACAGTTATACAGTTTATGTATACATCTACTTATGTTATATTGTTTCAAGAGACTTAATTCATTATTTATTGAAGTAGTAACATTTTATTTTAAATCTTACCAACAGGCCGGATAAGTTAATACCTTTTACCTTTACCTTTAAACTTTTGTTATTTCATAGAAGTTGCCAAAACGATCCTACTCGTATTCAAAATATAATATATTATATATTAATACTCGTATAATAAAGCTGAAATGTTTTTTTGTTTGCTTGTTTGTTTGAACGCGCTAATCTCTGGAACTACAAGTCGGATTTCAAAAAAATATTTTTGTGTAAGGAGGAAGGTTATATGGCTATTGGCAATTCAATCAAGCATTACGTTACAATACTTAACACGGGTAAAACCGCGGAGCACAGCTAGCATAATATAAAGATATGAAAAATATATAAAATTTCTATTCATGTTTGCAATAAACGTAACTCCATATTTTTATTTCAGAGCTGCAATGTGATGTAGTGTATCATCCATATAAACCTTCTAATGGATGGATGGATAATAAGATCTAATGGAACAGACTGCGGAAGTGACTTCATTTTATACTAGGTTAAGATAAAGATATCGTAATATGTACCTATCTAAATAAGGAAAGCTTACTCTGAAATAATAGTGAAACATTCCAATAGTAAATCTACGTATTATACCTTAGACTTTAAAAAAGCCTTTCATTCGCGTATTGTTTCCTAGCGGATGGCTTCCTCCACTACTAGTAATTACGCTCTTCTGCCCACAATGGCGCCGGCTGCTTTGTACGAGGGGCGTGATACTGACACATACTGCGTACATCCTCCGTCATCAGGCACATCTTGTGGGTAAAGAACTTAAATTCTACGCTGAGATGAATATGGTTTTAAGGTGCAAAATACTTTGCAATTTTCTTCGATATCGATTTGTCTATAGAATGCTATAGAGTATTTTTTTGGTCGTTGTCTAAAGCGAAGGTTTCTTATTACCATCTTTGACTATGTTTTAGTCATACAATTTTTGTAGGATGTCGTCACCGGTGTCGTGTCGTGTCGGTCATTGAAAAAACACCTATAGTTGGCACCGTAACTGGGTATACTTTTAGTCCTATGTCCTTATGCCCTTTGAATCAATCTGTTTCTTCTAATTAATCTTATGGAAAAGAATAATTTCGTTAGTAATAAAACTATTCTTTTCCATAATTAAGATAATTTTAATTTTCAATTCAATAAAAACTAATTTAGTTAATTTGACTTCGTTTTAATGCATTTTTATACCTTAAAATTATGCATCTGTCTAATGCCTATATTTCTGCGAATAAGTGATGTGTAATATAAATACAAATACGAGTAGGACCTTTAAGTGACCTAAGAAAAATTTGTAATGTTCGAAATATTAAAACTATCGAAGTACAGCGATCGAGCACCCAATAGTAGGTCCCTTACCGGCTATTGCCACGATCGGACTCAGAAATACAAAGAGTTAACAAGGAAAATAGAGATTGCGACGCCGGCATTTCCGTTCTCTAAAGTTTTTCAAAGACGTCCCTTCTACGAGTAGTAGTTACACGCGGAACGAATTGGGAACATTTTAAAGCGATTGTGATTTTATAGATACCTACCTGTTAAAATATTCCTATAAAGTGCTGGTTATGCATAAAAGATATTAGGTAGGTAAGTTGGTGTATGACAAACATCTTGTAGTAGGTATTTAATGAAGCTTCGATTGTAATTTTTAATAATTAGATACAACAATAACAATCATTTTATTATTTTCGATGTTTATAAATAGTATCTAGTAATATTTGGAAACAAAACATCTCGAATAGATGTCAATCATTTACTACGTTTAAAAGTTACCTAACCTAATTAATTAAACATAATAAATTAATAGTTTGTCGCAACAACAATTCCGAACCTACACGGTTCTTAAACTACATCATAAAATTCAAAGTATCATACTATATGAATATAGAAGCTTGAAATTCTAATAACTTTGCATCGAAAAAAAACATACTTATAGATATACCTAGGTAAGATCAACTAAATACATTCCAGCATTTCAATATTCACTCGTTCTATACCCGTAAAACGAGCGTGTTTTATTTCCTATCCACATGCACGATAAAACGGTACTCACAAATGAAAAAGGTGGAATAAATGTTATTGAAGAGACTTTCACTTTAGTATGTAGAGCAGTGCCCAACTTATTCGATTGATATTAGAACTTT
>DWAV01003187.1:0-10069 GCA_018231305.1 Noctuana lactifera | reverse complement strand
AACCTGGTCGGAGGCCCTTTTGGAGGTTTGACAACATCCGACACGGATTGGTCACTAACACGTATCCCTACCAATCCGCATTGGAGCAGCGTGGTGGAGTATGCTCCAGGCCTTCTCCGGTTGTGGAAAGAGACCCGTGCCCAGCAGTGGGACATAAAAAAGGGTTGATGGCAACCCATTATAGTTTCATTTCTGCGTATCCTATCCAACATAAGGGTTTAGGCCATAGCCACCACACTGGCTTAGTGCGGGATGCTGAACTTCACATGCCCTTTGAGAACTTTATGGAGAACTCAGCTATGCAGGTTTTCTATCACCGTTACAGCTAATGTAATGGTTAATTGTCTAAAACGCGATATACTCTGATAGAATATCAAATAATGTAAATAAACAATACAATAAAATGTACGATACACATTTAAGTAGAATAGTTAAACAAATTTGATATCAGTTATAAGATGACTAGCCTGCTTAGGTATTAATCAATACTTTAGGCACAAGGCAACAATGGCATTCAGTTACCAAATACTCGGAAAGCTACCGAAGCGGACAAGAAACGTATAAATGCGAATAAAAACTGCGGCAACATTGTTTATTCTCACTACAAACGGTATTCGTCGGAAGTGTACCCCACTTGAAGATATTTAGCGTTTTTTCGCTTCGGCATACAAATCGTTGCCATTGTGAGCCGTTTTCCAGGGCGTATGGATTCCATGGCGAATGGCGATAGCTCGGTACCAACTTTACCCACGACTACCGTCAGCACCGACATTAACAAGTAACGAGTGGTTGCAGTCGAAGATTCCTCGCGCACCACGCCACGTATCCGATAAGCCGCCCTACGAATGTTACGTACTTTTGACGTGATTTGCATAAGTACATATGCAAATTAATGAATATTACCCACTTAAAAAATCTTTACCGCAAATAGCATCTAGGTACTTACGAGCGTTCCCAATATTCTCTATCTCGGATGTAAATTTTTGAAATATCGTTCACAATAGTAATTTGTTCTTATTTATAACTAGTTGCGCCCCGTGGTTTTACCAGCGTTAAGAATTAGCCTATAGCCTTTCTCGATAAATGGACTATCTTACACTAAAATAATTTTTCAAATCGCTCCAGTAGTTCCTGAGATTAGCGCGTTCAAACAAATTCTTCAGCTTTATATTATTAGTATAGATATAAAGTTGAAAAACTTTATCTCTGATTTAATATAATTTAGAGAGAGACACCTCTATCTGTCCTTTACCTTATAGTAGGTATAAGGTAGTGAAAATCTACTGAATCTACTGAGTTGCTTAACATTCCACACCAACAGCAAGTAATTCAATAAATTCCAGCGATGACAAATTATTCACTAATTATTACAACAATAGAATAACAATGAAAACGATTGAATAATACCATACACGTAGGTAGCGCCATGTCGTCAAACTAATTCCAAATCGAGGAAGCTCAATGGCCATATTAAAATATCGCCCAAAACACGAACGTCGAGGCACGTATGGCTTGTTAGGCCGTACAATGGACCACACACTGTCTTACGTGCTGTCAAAAACATACACGCTAATATCGACCGTATGCGCAACCGGTAAGGATTAAATGGGCGTGCATGACATGACAGCTTTTATAGATACGTGTGGCTCAACGTACTAATACATCATGAGGAGACGTGAGGGAAACCCGCGTTGTCCGCACGGTTGTTGTAAACAATTTCAATCCAATAAATGCTACCGAACAATGAACGGGTCGATCACGAAAAAATCATCTACAAGGCGATCGTGCGCAAGAGCTTCACGAAGGAAAACGGTAGTCGTGTCCGCCGGGCGGGTGCAGGGCTGTCCGCCGCGCACAAATGCCACGCCAAAATGTAAACTGCCCACAATTGCATAGTACACTGCCTATAATGATATTGTCTAGCCGCATTTTGCAACGACCGTGCACTGCATGGCTAAGATTATATTAGGTACCGCATCTCGAAACACATCGAAATTCAAAGTTCATGATTACCTCAATACAAGGGACATTTGAATCAGCTTCGTTCTCTCAACAAACTCTGTTTAGCATAATCTGATTAAATTCTTTGAACTTCTATTAAAAAGTTTTACGACATTACATCGGTGTGGAATCAAACAAGTGGCCTATTAGCACTTTTCAGGCCTCCCGCCTTGCTTCAGGTAGGCATTTTGTTTTCCAGCCATTCCTGTGTTAAAAATAGTTGGAGAATAATTAGAGTAATGGGAAACCTAGCGGCTGTGTTGAAATTGAAAGTGTAACAGGTTTTATGATTTTTCAGTTGATGCACTCTTTTATTCGAGGTAACAGACTTGACTCTGAACTCTTTTGCACGATTTCTGCCAGCGCGTTTCTGCAAGAGAAGATGTGTACTTTTGAACGGAATCCAAACAAGGATTGAATTGTGTTTGAACGTTACATTCCAAAGTTGTATGTACCTATATACCGAACAGATTAAGTTCCGATAACATAAACATTATTGCTGAAAGCATTCGTAAAACAGTTACTTCCCCTTTATTATGAATATTTCATTAATTAGAAAGCGCATCGCCAACCCTATTTTTAATAAGTGACTACTGCTTGCGATATATCACCTCAGTGCCGAGGAACGCCCACCTATTAACTTAATACAGGTCTCCTAGGAAAGGCAATATTTTAAAAAATGCACGCCAATACATGGGACAGTATCTATGTGAAGATGAGCCAATCACAACGCGTTTATTTCTGTATCTCTACGCGTGGAATCAACAGGTGGCCACGTACGGAGTTTTATATTTGTTTAAATGGCCACTGTCGAAACTAACTCTGATGCGCTCAATAAGCTGGGACTACAAACGAAATTTATTCTGTTTTTTGTGTGGGAGATGTTTGCTTTCTGAATAGTTGATAGTCTGTTGTTTTAAAGTTGTTATTGAAAATTATCTTTTGAGATAGATTTCAGATTATTTACGTTGTCCGCATTGTATTTTTAAGATGTTTTGTGATTTTTGTGTACCTATTTTTGTTGGCTTCACAAATCTAAGCTAGTTCTGTAAAACAATAACATTTAAATAAGATGGGAAATTATGCTTTTTAAAAGATTTGTAATAGATGGGTAATGGTTATCTAGACCAATGAAGGAAGATCTAATGAAGATACATTAGCTTCTTCTTCATCTCATCTAAAGATACGTAGTTTCCATGTCGGACATCTAAGTGGCGCCACTCCGCCCGATCCTGTGCCCTGTGGATCCAGCGGTTCCCCGCTACCTTCCTCAGGTCATCAGTCCATCGGGCCGGAGGGAGACCTGTGCTCCTTTTGTCGAGACGCGGTCTCCATTCGAGGACTTTTCTTCCCCATCGGATGTCAGTCCTTCGAACGATATGGCCTGCCCACTGCAGGCCACATTGTTCAAAGAAGGTATTTATACATTAATGTATTCACAGTAGGTACCTATATACATTAATGTATATGGTTTAGTAATATTGTGTAGATTAAACGCGCCGAAATATTACAAATAACTGAAATATTATGATCATAAATTTAGATTACGGGCATGCTAATCTTAAACAATAACAACGCAACAATGTTTCTCGACAAAAAGACGTAAAAGGAAATTTGATAGTATCAAAATTGGTCTATTACGAGTTTTCAATTATACTCTACTAGTGTAGATTAAAATCTAATCACGAATTAGAACCAGTACCTACCAACTACTAGAAAAAAAACAAAAATGTTTTTATTCATTACTACGTGTGTGGTGCTCATACTGCAATCTAAAATAGTGCCTTCAACCCCTTATGTCCCACTGCTCGGCACGAGATTCCCCCACAACCGGGGAAGGTATGGAGCAAACTCCACCACGCCGCTCCAATACGGATTGGTTAGTGTAGTAGATATGGGTAAGTGGCCAACCCTTGTCGGATGTTGTCAAACCGCTCAAAGAGCCTACGACCAGGTTTAACGACTGGTATCAACAACAACCGTGACTGACGGCTAAACGTGTCCTCCGAAGCACGGAAGCGCGCATGAAATTTGCTACCGACCGCGACCGAGGTTGCTCACCAGTGTGATCGCTTGCGATCCACACTACTAGCGCGGCTATACGTCCTTCATCAACATTAGCATCTACAATAGTAAACGGGTAGTTTTTAGAGCTCGTAAGAATATATCGAGAGAGGTTTAATACGTCCGTAACCGCCGTGTTCCCATACCATTAACCAATGTTCAACAGAACAAATTATACGCTCCGCTTATGTTTCGTACAAAACACAAGGGCTATAATATTTTAAAAATATACAACAGTTTAAATGATAATTTATACTCCATTGTTATTCATTGATGTTATTATGTGTATATTTTCCCATTGTTTCAAATCAGAGCATATTTCATGCATTTAATGTTTGAGACGGTCGCACACTGCGTGCTATTTTGCATGTAAACAGCAAAAATCTTTATTGACTTTATTTTCACGTGATCCACAACTACAATTGTTCGGATGAGTCAGTCTAATGCAGCTATACAATTTTCAATGAAGCAATCTAGTTTAAAAGGAGATGAAATTATAAATATATAGGCCAAATTTGAGTTAGACTTACGAACAATATAACCCTTCGTCTTCAATCACTCTATCTATTAAAAAAACCGCATCAAAATCCATTGCGTAGTTTTAAAGACTTAAGCATACATAGGGATATAGGGACAGAGAAAGCGACTTTGTTTTATACTGTGTAGTGATGTGTAATCATACCATTTTGGTTTTCCAACTAGCTACGTAAATGTGCAGGTGCAGTTAAAATATCACCACTTCCTGAGAGCTGCCTCAGTATGAGCACATTGAATTCTCTTGATATGTACTCGTATGTATTAAGACCACACGAGTGCTAGATCTCGTTAATTTATGTATACAATTATTCCTACAATGTACATTGTAGGACGCTGCGTTATTATTCCCAACTTAATTAATGCTACCACCCTCACCTCACATATAATAACTCGGTCGAAATTCTCTTGAATTTTGATGCAGTATGCCTGTGAAACTTACCTTTAAAACCAAACAGAAACGGTAGATAATTTTATAGCTTCGCAAAATTCATAGCTAAGCTGTAAAACAAACAAACAAGCCGAGCCCCTAGTCTACTCTTTTACTATCACTGCCTTTTCAATGGTCTTGCGTTGGAATGGCGATCAGCATCGCGATAGTTCGCAAGTGGCGAAAAACTTGTTATAATTATTTGAAACAAGTATTCACACAAGAGTTTAGTTAACAATTATCCATTAATTTAGGTATGTACAAGATAGTCTAACTTATTGCCTACTTTAAATTAATAGAACTGTTAACATAAACCGTTTTGACCAGTGACAGACGATTACGACTCTATGACGAGACGATTGCAATGGCAGACGCGATGAGGGCGCCTAATTTCGTGTAAACTATAATCGTTTAAAGTTGTGGAAGTTAGTGTTCGACAAGTAAATACAAAAGAAACAATGCAATAGATACTGCATAATCGATTTTTATGTACAGGTAAATACTGCATCAAACACGAGCAAGCAAGTGTGCAAATTATCCCCTAGTTGGGGTCAGACTTCAAAGGTCGTGCAATACAGGTAATTAAAAATAACCGGTTAATTAAGTGCAAATTTGGCCGGAAAATTTAGTGCAAAAGAGGGAGCCGGGGACATTGGGCATTCAACTGTCCACTTAGGTGGCTATTACAGTTTTCAGTATCACGCGTCGCTAAATAGATTTCCTAGCCGTTTCCCGTCACGTAGCGGGCTTAAGTGACGTAATTAAAGCGTACAATATATTGTTTAGCAAAACCGTTTTTGGTAACACTTAATAATTTAACAAAAGTTTCTACATTGCATCGTATCTCAGTTCTCATTTACGCTAAATGTTTCATTTAGGTAGTCCGGCCGTGGCTTAACTATTAGGTATACCTAACATCTTTGAGCGTGTCGTCCTATGAACTTTCTTTTTGTTCAATATGAGATGATTTGACGAATTTTATTTGCATAACCGGTCAATTGGTATACTCGTATATGATTTAGGCGTGAACGTTAGGTAGCTTCAATTATCTTAGTATTTGCACTGAGCAACGGTCCCAAACCGTTCGTATTGTTCCTTGCGCTTGTAAATGTTATTCGTGCATTGTAAATATACAAATCGCGCACGCACACACTGCCATTCAGCCGTTATTTATATTTAAGACTCGGAGGTCGCCGCGTGTCGTCGGCATAATGTAAAGACAAATATAGAAACGCTACAGATTTGCGGTGAATTTTTCATTTGGGACACTCGTGGGGCGTACTTCCCCAGAATGCGCATTGTAATGTCATGTACAGAAATATTGGTTCCCGACATTCATAGTGGCGGAGTTTGTATTCCAACTGCGCACAACAATGTCCCGACTTCAAAAAATTATTGTCATTAGTGAAATAGGTAGTCATCAAAAAAGTTCAAAAAAAATAATGCGACAGTAAAAATACAATAACCACCAGAAATTAAGCCACATGTCCAAATGAAGGAAGAATAAAAGTTTATTTTGTACTCTTTAACATTAAACAACATACGTGGAATAGTTTTAATTGAGGCTGGTGCGGAGTGAAAAGGTTCGTTTAAAAAGTTTCAAGTGCAAAAATAATGGCAGGTGCTTGAGCGAATTTGTAGCGAGTGGCGGCAGTAATGCTTTTGTTCTCGGTCGTTACAAATTAAAGCATTTTTAATAACAACAAATTTCAGCGGGAGCCCCATTGTTCGCGGCCCGCCATTCTGTACGAAGGTACTAAATTCCTAACGAAAATTAAAAACAATTAGAAAAAATTAAGCTATAACAACGTAAGCATCGGAATATCTCAATTATTCGGCCCCGTAACGTAAAGTAATTATTGGTTTCAAATAACAGGTGGCCGATGGGTAATTAATAATAAAAAACGAGGACCCAAAACATTTCGGTGCGGCCATATGGAGGCAATACACAATTATCACCTCTATGTAACGGCCGCAGTGACTGTTGTCGCTTAGAGCGTCTCGACAGATGGCATCATTTATTTTTTATTGTTAGGCATACAAATTCGTCCTGTTCCAAATTATATTTAAGCTTGAGTAGATGTGACTCAGGGTACAGACATCTAGGTATATACCGGAAGCTTGATATCTTCTAATCTTTATCTTAAAACAGTTGTAAAGGAGCGTGGGTATAAATAGCATTTTAGTATTTAGTAGTAGTAAAAATAGTTAGTTCCAAGTTGTTTTCCGATGGTGTGAAACTAAACTAGGCGAGGTTGATGTGGAGATGATGTCTATATTACACACACTACGACAACATTACCAATTTACTAAAAAGAAATAAATATTTACAATCATGAGAATTAAAATGTTAATGCATACCTAAATATGTACGTATAAAGCTTTAAGGGATGTTACATTGAATTTTGCTAAGCGAGCAAAAGTAATTTACATATTATCGCCATAAACCTACTAAAACATCGTAATTTTGCCCCACGTTATGGAATATACACCAGTTATTATAAACCAGAAACGTCGGCAGGAAACCGCGAACAATAAAATAAGAAACGGAACAAAAAGAATCGAGTCCGTTATAAACGAATGCAAAATACTGGGAGAACGAGTATTTACACGAATCGAAACATATTGGATTACAAGAAACGATAAATAATCCTCTAAAATAATGTTCTATATGTAAATACGGGGTATTGTTACAATAACGAGGCTTGCTAAATCACAATATGAGGTTGATTTATATCTCACTGAACGGTCCGCTTGTTCCCTCCATGTGAGGGCAATAAAAATTCTACCGAAATGCAACGTGTACGAGCTGTACTGCGCGCAGGTCGAGCCGTCATTCGGAAATGGAAACCCATTCTCCTTTGTATTTCAATAATAAATTTTTGTTACGAACACATTATTCTCTTGAGAGACTTTTGCGGGCGGGCGTACATCTCTAATTGGTCGCTTAGTGGCGGCGTAAAGAAATGTAAGTAATTCGTGAAGCTCCGTCGCGTAACGCGTAAATGGATTAAGCAGTAAAAGTTCATTTAAATGGCTCAAAGTATAAACGTATCGATGGGGTATCGGTTTTAAAGACCGCATTTGAGCTCAGGGAATTTTCAATTCCAAGTATTAACTCTGCTCCAGATTCGGATTATTAAGTTTTGCTTTATGATTAATGTGCTCGAAAAAGTTGAATGTAAAATTTAAAATTACCAATTAGTTACAAATCGAAATCATGTATTAAGGTTATTGTAAGGTTGGTTGCTTCAGTATTTTTACACACAACCTTTATAGATACAAGCACCCTTAGAAGTCACGTTTCTTTATCGAGCGCCATAGATCTCCATCTTCTAAACACGGTCGTAGCTATCTCTTGGAGAGGCATCTTCAGGTACGTATTGTATTATATTAGAGCCGAGCGACACATCTTGAGCGCGTCACTAATTATTCCAACGGTTAGAGAGGGACACTAACAAGGTTCGGGTCGGTGAACCAAGCGGTGCGCCATCCATCGCGGGCCGGCAAACCGCGGACAATAGCAGTCCGCGATCCGTAGGAGCAACCTAATCAAATTAACGTACTAATCACGTGCCGCTCCGGTGTGGAAATTCATTAATATCCTGCCTCAGGTGAACCAAACGGATGAAAAAGTAGCCAATGTAGGTACTCGGGCGGGGGGTGGCAGGTCAGGTAGGCCGGTAGACCAGCCGCCCGCCCTGTGTTTTTTGTTCTTCCATTTTTTATGTATAGAATTCCTAAACGTAAGGCTATGAAATTTTTGAGGTTGAACGTTTCAGCGGTTTGTCGTTGATTGAGTGTGCCATTGTTTTGACTCGTGCCCACGCCTGGTGACAATATTTGATTATTATGCATCCTCACTCCCATTGTTTCCCGACAAAAATTCTTTTCGCACATTCAAAGGCCAACCTGAACCGACATTTATGCTCTACAATTTCAGTTTAGAATCGGTTAGCAAGTTCGATTTTGAGTATCTTAAATAAACTGGTGTATAAAGTAGTATAAATATTAAATAGTATTCTTGTAAATTAACTGCTAAGCTCATTTCCAAAATTCTAGTCCTGCTAATTATAAATGTTTATTATTACTGTAAGCATTCGGGATAAAATTACACACACTTTTAAATCTTGCAAGGCCTTAGTGATCAAATTTTAGTAATCTGGCTTTGTAAATGTGATTTTCAACAGTGATCATAAAATGATGAATAACCCTTTTTAAAAACCTGGAGTTGAAATATGGTACAAACTTACGTTGTGATTGTAAGAAACCTTAATTAACGCGTGAGGCAGCGTAAGCACTAGCTTACGTTACGTTCGTACGTACTTCAATAATTAGGTACCTTTTCATTTGATTTCAACATAAAGAACCGTTCTTGACGACCCGTGTGGTGTAGTGGTTACCACACCAGTCCACCATTCGAAGGGTCCCGGGTTCGACCCCCGGCGGGGCAGAAATTTGAATGATGAATTTAGATTTCTGTTACAGGTCTGGGTGTTTGTGTATTTGTCTTTGTGTGTGTCCATGGCACCCGCGACACAGGGAATCCTAGTGTGGGGCTGTGAGTGTGAAGCGTTATTTTTATCTACCATAGGCGCCCCCATATCTAAACACTTACAGACACTGCAGACTTGTTATTGACGTTTAATTAGTGCAACTTTATAATCTTCAGAAGGCTGAAAACGAAGGGTGACCGTTTGGGGCGCTAGCCAATTATTATGTTGCTAGCCAATTACGTCACACAATGTCACCACCTTAGTTCTTATTAACATTGCATTTTTAGTTGAATTATTCATTGAACATGATCAAATGAAATAATATTAGTTGATGCAACTAAGATGCAACACAGATTAATAAAGTGATTCTGTTTAATATATTATGTCATAAAATCACCTTCCTTCTATGTAAATGAAAAATATTAAAATTAGCGTTACGAAAAATCCTCCTTTAAACCTTTTAAACCGACGACCCGTGTGGTGTAGTGGTTACCACGCCAGTCCACCATTCGAAAGGTCCCGGGTTCGATCCCCGGCGGGGCAG
>DWAV01003186.1:0-10070 GCA_018231305.1 Noctuana lactifera | reverse complement strand
CCCGGGTTCGATCTCCGGCGGGGCAGAAATTTGAATGATGAATTTAGATTTCTGTTACTGGTCTGGGTGTTTGTGTACTTATTTGTCTTTGTATGTGTACATGGCATCCACGACACAGGGAATCCTAGTGTGGGGCTGTGAGTGTGAAGCGTTATTATTATTATCAGTGATCACTGATGATCAAACACCCTGTGCAAACGCATTTCAAATAAAATACACCAGGCTTGTCAAAAAGACGTAGTGGCCACGTCACTCAACTAGGGAGTGCAACAAAAAAGGCGAACTCGCCAATTATTGCATGTTGTCCTAATGGGTTTTGCCTGTACACTGATTGCGAAAACCAATCTATTTATCAATACTCTAAGATTAGTAAAGTTTTTATTACTTAAAGGCGCGGTTGTAAAAAATGTTTTAGGACGGGCTAATTTAGCTTGCTGGTCAGAGGGTAGGTACGAATGGTTAACTATTTTGCTTCGTATTTTGTTACATGTTTAACTTTTTTTAATTATTCACAACTCTATAATCTGTTATTTTCTATGGGTGATATAAAATTGGAAAATTTTTTCCTCGAGTACAATTCGAACCCACGACCATTCCATCTGAACGCCTCACCAACTAAGCCATCGCGATCTTGCCTTAAATAAGGGAACTTAAAAAACTTTATACATAATAAATGTTTATACTTTATACATAAATGCTTTAGTTCCCTTAAAATTAAAAAAAAATTACAAAGATTTCATGACTATTGTGAATAGCTCTATTTTGAGTAGGTCTGTACTTACCGTAGCTAATGCAATATTTTATCTGTATTTGACGTTTCGCCAACTTGAAAGCAAATTATGACAGTTCGAACAGATTAAATATCATAAGCACCTATAATTTATTTATTAACGAAAGCAATTATCCTTAAAAGCTGTAATCAAAGCATTGAGGTGTGAATTCCAAACACATTTCTCAGGCCATTTCTTGTCATGAGTTGTATCTGACAAGAAAATTGCTGATCAATATCTTATTTTTACATTCCGCAAGCTACCGCATAATCATCGGATACATCCAAACAATTGGTAAGCGTTACCCTTAAAAGAACTATCACTCAACCCATATTACGTATAATTATCTAATCGAAAACCTTTTAGCTGTAAAGCAGTGACTTCTGAGAAACTAACATTATGTCGAATACACATCAATCAAGTTACTAACGCTAGTACTGGAACGGAGAACTAAACATTACAATATTATTTAGCAAGGTGATAAGAAATAAATTAATGTGTTATTTAACTGCAACTCAGGTACTTAGTGTGTACATTAAAACTATTAGTGCTTTGTTTATTATTTAATAATATTTAAATTACAAACTTTTAACTTTGTTCTTGACATTTCGTCTGACCATTTACCTACATTATAAATTATAAAGAAGGAAACGTTAAATAATATAAAGTGTTATGTATATATGTAATTAAAATATTATTATAAAAATGTAGCCATTTAAGGAAAGTAGATGTTCTGTAACTCAAGTATCACTTTATATTTTTATTTCTATCACTGTACCTGCCTATTATATTAATTTATAATTTACAAATACAGTTGTGAAGTTTAGTTGCATGAACTTAGTACTGGTTTACTGTTAGAGTAGCACTAGTAGATTACTCACTGTAAGGCTACCTTCAGAGATCGTGGGAGCAAAGCAAGTCGGTTCAGCCAATAATAGGTTAATTACCAGTTTTGGCTATCACGTAGACGATGCATTAGCCAAAGGTCAAGCTGTATTTCAGCGTCATGTCTCAAGGCATTGTTTGGAGATAGGCTCTTCTTGTGAAGAAATCTACGTTTTCATAATGTACTTATCTCATAAACCAAGATTTTTTTTATCAAAAACATTTCCGTTAATATGTTGGAAAATGGGAAAATACATTTATGAAGAATATTCGAAATTGACCATTTTAAGATTTATAATCTTTCCTGAGAATTTAAAAATTAAACAAATTTATTTTTCACTAAGAGAAAGACATATCTGCCTATATATCTTTTTGAAACCTAACGAACCATTCAATATGGATGGATACATCTTCATAACACAATCATTTTCACATACAATCTCCACTATCAATCAATGGGTTAAAACAATTGCTTCTTGATTGATGGATACTATCTTCACGTTAAGTAGTCAGCGGTATAATTACAGGCAACGGCGCCGATGATAGAAACACCATAATATTAGACAACACAATCAACTTAGAAACGTATTATGAAACGGTTATACTAGAAATTGTGTATCGATAGATTTATTATAAACATTTTAATGACATAAAATTCAAAAACACAGCTTTTTATCATAACTTAGAAGAGGTATGCTCAAACTCAGAGTTTAAATATCATAAGATATTTGTATACACTGGATAAACGTTAAATAATACGTTACATCGGCTTTAGACGCCCTTTTGGCTAAGGTTGGCCGAGAGAAATAAGCCGACGGAAAAGTCTCTCGGCACCTACAGCTAAAGGAAAATTTGCTTAAGTCAATTTAAGTGAAAACGACGTCGAATAAGTCTATAATACTATTTTTTCTTATTTTAATTAATTTAATGTACGAATGCATATAAAGATATGGACAGATAACGTCAAAAGCAGTCTGTGGTAGGTTATATTTTACGAGTATAGGTATCGGGTACCCAACTTCGAAAGGGCATCTAATAAAGCCATTTAACAAGTGTTCAGACAACAAAGTTGATTTAGAGCCTGTACAGACTGACTACTCTTGTTAATTTTGTACGATTAAAATCGTAGGTAATTGTTAATTGTAAAACAATATACAAATAATTATAAAAAATGCTACTTTCTGTCTTTTGCCCCTACTTCTTTTCCTATTATTTCCTCGAAGTAATCGTTACTTGCGTGAAATACCTATTAGGTAGGTATAACAAGAATACAATTAAACTATTTGTTTTGTGTCTCTCCTGTTGTTTTAATGTATTTAAACAATTAGGTGATTCAGTGCAAAATTATTTCGGTAAGGCCACCTAGACCTACATCGTGACAAATCCTGAGACTTTTCCATAATGTTTTCGAAAGGCATGTGAATGTGAAGTACACCAATCCCTTTCATACTTAAGCGAAGGCCCGTGCAGAGCAATACAACGGTGATGAGTTGATGATCATTTAACTGGTCCAATACATTTACTAAATATTCTATGAGTATTAATACATTACTTAGCTCCATAGCACATTTGTAAAAACGCACATGCATATTTTAATGCAGTAAAAGAATCAGACAAACAATTCAAATTCAAACATTTTTATTCATCATAAGGTACACGTATATACTGCATGAACGTCAAATAATACGGTACATCGGCTTTAGGCGCCCTTTTGGCTAAGGTAGGCCGGGAGAAAAAAGCGGAAAAAAACTCTCGGCACTCCTTTAAAATCAAGTGCATAACAAAAGTATAACGATTGTCAGTCGCATAATCGCGATAGGTCCTCGTCGAAAGTCGCAAGTATGCTCTACGGTTACACGCATAAATAATATTGACGAGGTCAGGGAACATAATCCGCGCTGTTCGCACTGTCATAAAACTGCCCTTAGCCATAAGAATCAATTACTGATGTTGTTCGGTGGACGATTTTGTTGCTTCTTTATGACCGTTCCTCGCCATCTAGTCGTAATTTGCCTATTGTTGTGATGAAGATGTGTCTAATTATGTGTTTTTTTAATTCTTTTTGAACATTTGCGATGTTTAAAGGTAAATATATTTTACAGGCATTGCGTTAAAGGTATGTGTAAGTGTATGTAAGTGTTACCTATATGTTTAGGTATGTTTCTAATATACCTACCTACTACTCTACCCATTATCTGTCAAGGTTAGCTAGGTACTTATAGGTAAATAAATATGAGAATGATAAATGTGAGAATACCTAGAAGTTTTTTATTTGTTTTAGCCAAATCTTAAAATTAATTTAGAATAAACTTCAGTGAAGAGATGGCCTACATTAATATTATAAAACTCTCAAAAGTAAGCTACTTGACACTTAACTTTTAAAGAAAAGCACAACCATGTAACATTTACGCTATTACCAGATAATACTTTACAAAATACTTGTGGTATGGAATGAGGAAGTGGCACAATAGGGTCGTTACTCGATTCTCACACCTCGCAAACATTTAAAAAGGAATAAAAGTATTTATTTAACCATAAATCCAGTACAATCAATTACTGACTCGTCGTCAACAATAAAGCAAGGGGGAATTTACATTACACAAACGAACCACGTGACATGGAATCCTAAACTAACGATATAAAAGAGGCAACATTTCCACGCTTCTCAATACAACGAATATCCTTTTCATTCGACCAAAATAACTTGGACCCTACCGTCTTCAATACTCAATCTTGTTGCTCAGTATTAAAATGAGTTGGTGTATTCTGATGGGCCAGCGTTAATTAGTGGGATGTACATGAGTGGTTTTGAAGGTGTTATCGGGGTACTACATTAGTGGCGAGTTGACACGACCAGTCTTCTGTAAGGGCATGGCTTGTATTAGCTGCTTCTAATTTATTAGGAACGATAGGACGACGGACGCCGGCCACCCGGACCACGAGCCCATTCACACCGAGAGAGGAGTTTGGGGAATGTAGGGAAACGAGGATTTTTTTTCTTATAGAAACTATATTAATTTTTAAATTTGTTATTTATAAATACACAAAGGAATAAAGCATTGATTTACGTTAAAAATAATTCCATGTAATACTTTCATTAACTGTAATAAATGCCCTTCAATATAGTAATTTATTCAACTGTCATATGTACCACTTTACTATACATATAATGCCTTCTTACAGTGGTATAATAAATAACTTCACCTATATAATGTTATTACCTCCAGCTAAGATATAATAGTGTTCTTATCATTAAAAAAATTAATGTTAAAATGTATAGATATCTATTGCAAATAAGAGTTAGTAATCTTTCTACCAATTGTTTTATTATTAAATGTGAAATAGTTAAAAAAAACTTCTAAATACCAACAATAAAAAAATTATTAAATAAATAGATACAGACAATTAACAGTCTGTATATAAATTGTGTTTTGTGAAAATTCCGTTATTCCTTGAACGTATCAATATCTCCCTCGTATCCTCTACATTTTTATTAACACCCCGACTCGATAAACAGGATACGGGAAATATATTTATTTGTCCAATCATCGAATATAAGGGGCGTTCTCAAGTTACACCAAATGATTTCGGAACGGCAATCGGTTGTGATTTGTTGCGATAATCTATACTAATAAATAACGCACTCCGTCCAACGATTGAGCTGCCTTCGTTGAGATATGTTACACGTTCTTTGTTCACATTTCTGTTATTGCATAATCTGAAGATTTAGTGTTTACTTTAAATACATTACATTGAATTAATTTTCAAATTAGTTCTCTACTGAACATGTCATTGTGATAACGATCTTCTTTAGAAATGCTGCTCTATAATACGAGTAAATTATTTGTTGTAACTTGAAATAACTTTAAACAGAAGAACAAATTTGGAGTAAGCTCAAGGTTCAAATAAGAAACGATTATATGACTTAATGGTGGTTTGGGAAGACAGTTGAAGAAAATCAAAATTGTTCCAGCAGTTTTATAGGAGTTCAATCTACCATCTCTTAAGATTTGCTAGTGAAATTACTTAACGAGGACTGCATAGTGGGTTAATGTTATGCTCAGTGAAATAAGTATAATTTGATTTGACTATGAAGTCGTCTCAAATAATCTCATCTACTCATGCATGTTCGTTGTTCATTCATTAACAAATCATTCAGGTTCTTTATAAAATAGGTGTAGTAGTGTTTACTTCTACATTGCGATATTTAAGTTCATAGAAAAATACTTATAGTTGATGAAAAATTAAAAGTTCTGTATCCGTATGAAGATTGAAATTGTATTATTTATTTATTTATTTTATTTCAACAACAACAAAAATATTATAAAATAAAACAATAGGTGTAAACAAGGGGTTTACCCTTTGAGTTTTTCCGTACACCTACCGCCATCGACTAGGTTCACAAATAAGAACTTACAAGATAACATTAAAGGTTACATAGGTTAAAGGTTACATTAAAAATACCTATCTGAATTTATTCAATAAAACACTTTAAGCGCATGGAATTTTTTCAGAAAGTCTCGTACGAGTACCAACATTATCAAGTTTTACGGGTGTCAATTGAATTTTATCGCGTTTTTATACGCTTCGTGAGTTTACGAGCGAAACGGAAAATTGAGATTTGTCGTCGTTCGCGGTTTTAAAAACTTGGCCAAAGTTTTGTTTAGTCGCCATTAAAATCTGTTGTTACTTAGGTGTCGTGTAGGTATTCATTAAATCATCAACAATTAAGTTTTTTTTACCTTATGTGACTAATAGGTACCTATATGACCAGTAAGGGTTGCCAGTGGCTAGCTGGCTTTGAAGGAGCTTTAGCGTCATTTTTAAAGAATATTGCGTCTCCGTAAACTCGGAATGTCTTGGAAATGGAACCCGCAGTTGGCCAGCGTGGTGGACTATGCCTTAAAGCCTTTTCATATGTGAGAGGAGACTCGTTCCCAGCAATTGGATAGTGATGGGCTGATGATGAATCAACGAATGTAGGTAGGTTTACCTGTTAGTAACGAATGATTTTTCTTTTAACAGATTAATATTTTCTCGGTCTTTGCAAACCAGGCTAAGTAGTCTAAATGAGCCGGTTTTAAACTTCAATAATTTTATAGGTCCATTACTTTCACCTACTGTTTCTTGGTGGTCTAAAAGATTAATAAAATACCCGTGATGGATGGCGTGACTCGACGCAAGAGTGACCGTAAAACTGTTATCTCGGCCATAATTCAGGGTGTAAATGGTATAGGGCTCCTACATTGTCATCTGCTTTATAAGGTCTTCTAGGTCTTTGCTACTGGTATATCACTATCTTCTAATATATTGTGCTGTATCTTCTAATATATATGTAAAAATTTACCGGTAAAAATATTTGGAGCCCTCGTTTTTAATCACGATTTTAATATTTTTCATATGATAGAACAGCGTTTGTCAGGTCAGCTACTACGTACTATATATAAATATAGCTGACCTTGATTTTATGTTACCTTGAATTTAAAGGGAGTGGGAATTCGTAACTGGTTTTAAATTGATTTTTTTTCATATTGCACCAATGCGCAATGGGTATCTTAAAATTGGTCGAAATTTTTTAATTTCTCGTAGGAACAGAGTAAAGGTTAATGCACTGGTCGCTCTCCCTGTATCCGTCGTCTGACCACTATTTAAATAAAATTGTAATGTTTATACTATGCATAAAATTTCCTTAAAAAATCCAAACTATTAGAATCTTCTCAAACTTATCTTAATCAAACATTCTTCCTCAACTGACTCATCAAACATTTGACTACTCGTTCAAACAAGAAATAAATTCATCAGTTAATCCTCACACAATTCTTTAAAATGTTTCGACAAATCTCTAATAGGTATAATAAACAAAGTATTCACTGGTTAAGAAGCTTGCTTGCCTTATTAATTTGTGAATAAATTTACCATTTTAACCAGATCCTTTGGGCACAGTTTCGGATATCGATTGAGAGGTCAATTTAAGTTAGATTTTTGACAAGTATATCAGAATATTTGGCCTATCCGTCCAAGAATCTTGGGGTTCCTGACAGGTAGGCGACGGTGAAAAAATTAAGTAATAATCCTACCACACGGCTGTTTTAATCTGATGGTAACGCCATTTTGTCCTGTGTGGTTTGAAATAAAAAACGTGTGACATGATTATCTGTAACACTACTTAGGAAAAAATGTAAACTTCAGCTTACATAGCGATCGGTCTTTTATTTTGGCATTAGTTTTTTTTTTAATTTTTTTAGAGTAGGCACCTACACACAAACAAACATTGAAAAATTAGAACTATGGATAATCGTCCTACACTATTATCCATAGTTCCGTTTGCTGTAATGTTAAAATGTTACCTGATGTTGAACCAAGTTCAACTTCAAATAGGAAAGAAGTCCTATCTGAGGATGCATTGGTACTAAAGAAGATTGACACGGTCTCCTCAAATAGTGTCGTTTTATATTATAAATTTGTTACTAATATATTAACTATCCCAATTGTTTTTAATTTTACAAATTTTATTCAATATAATTATTTATCTTCGTATGCATTTATGTATAGTACCTATATATACAACATATAGCAGTAATGTAATTTTAATTCAACACCTATATTTCCTGCATGCATAATATTATAATACAATCTACATACGATATAATTTTTAAACTGCAGCATGTAAGCCAAGCCTAAGCCAATTATGAGGGCGCGGTTTCAGATAAGGGATGAAAGTAATACATGCGATAACATCAGGGTTGTTAGTTGCAATAAAATCGTTTTTGTGATCTACTGGAGCAAATTTTTTGCAGTAATCGTCTCGACTGGCGGCGATTTGTCGTGAGAAGGTTGTTTTGATCTTTACTGACGTTATGGAGAATAATGACATAATTTAGACACCTCAGCCCATAGATTACGAGAAGCTTTTTAAAGAAATCTTATATGAACTGTTTGATAGTTTGGCAGCACTTTTGTATTTATTTATATTTTTGCAGACATAAGTTTGATAAAAATGGTTTTTACTTGTCAGGGTCGTTTAGTCTACTATTACAATCATCTCGCTATTGAGTTGTACATACGAGTACATGTTGTAGATAACAGTCTTTTACCTGCATTTCAATGTATGATTTCGATAATTTTGGTAATCTACTAATATCTTACATCTACATACACGACAAACTAATGATTAATTATATTATTATAATCTTTGCAAAACATTTGTTTAAATAAATAATATTAATAATAATTATTGCTAACATAACATTCCCTCGAATATCGTTATAGAACTTATAAATATGACTTCATTGTAGCAATATGAACACATACAACATCACCCTACATAACATTGCGTTATAGCTGCAAAACATATTCCATTAATGGCTCCGTCGTTGGTGGGTCCCCGCCCTCCACTGCATCTAATTATATGTTTGTTTCAATTAATTAAATTTGGATGACAGTCGCGCCATATCGGATGGCAAGACGGAGGAGTGGTTCACAGCTGACTGCAATTATGCAAATTTTCTCGTTGTGCAATGCGTTATGTGCTTATTGATTTCCATTCGCTTCGTTAGGATGAGCTTTTCATTACTTCGTCAGGATGCCTTTTTGATACTTTTTATCTTTTTTACTTAATTATATTACCCATTGCCCATTACTTTCATATCAAAAATATTTTCACTGAACTCCGTTATTCGTTTTTACTTTAGCTTCTATTCTTAGTTCTTTTGTTGTATCCATTTGACGTCTTTATACGAATGCATGAATGCAATAATATGCACATATTTAAGCCTGCTTTTATGCAATTTGATACCCAGCAACTTTATTTACAATGTTTTAAGTTCACTGAAGTAGCTATTCTCTGTACGCAGTGGTAATATATACTTAAGTTATGGAACAATTCTACTTGAATTACTACGTCTAGGTTTACGACTGAGTATTGTTTTTAACATGCATTTTTGATTGTTTTTTCATGTTCTCTTCTGTGTGTCTGACCGTAAATGGATATGGTTTTTCGACCCTTATATATGGACAAGTTAACTAGATTTCTTGTAACTGTTTAAGACTCCTAAAAAGAAGAAAGATCTTTAGCTAAAGTTGAATTATTTTATTATTTATTGATAAATTCAGTCATTACTTTAAATTAAATGTAAAATTATATGACATCAAGCTTTCCAGCAATGATTTCAATGTAAATATTACTAAAGATAGTCTTATTTATCCAGAGAAAGTAATTGTTAGGTAGGGACGTTTTTACACTTTTTACCCTCGTTGGTGACGTTAGAAGAGTAGGTGTAGGTGGTAGAACTTGTATGGTTCTACCGGGGAAGTACCATCGCTGCACCCATGTCTGCCGTGAAGCAATTCATTTGTGTTTCGGTGGAAAGGTGCAGTTGCCGGCCACACTTACATGAGGCGACCATCAGCCTCCGG
>DWAV01003185.1:0-10070 GCA_018231305.1 Noctuana lactifera | reverse complement strand
CTGTTTGCCCACAAAGCTCATTGTAACCGGGCCCCGAGCCGAGTATTACTCGTATGTAATTGTCACCAACTTATGACGTGTGGAAACCCAAGTTTATTTTTATGTCAAAAGTTTTGACTCAAAACGGTAGGTAGGTACTAGGTAGCTAAGTAACGGAACTACATGCCTGTAAATATTTAGGTACAATTTTTGTCATTAATTAATGTGAAAACGATTTAAAATTATGGAAAAACAGCTTTATCTAGTTTTTACTAAAATTAGAAGTTATGGACTTCATTGACACATTTATCGCCACAGCAAATCTAACATTTAGAATGTAAACAGATATCTAAGTCAGTGGGCGCGGGCGACATGAGTCGAAATTCGTCAGTTAGGCATTACCTGTAATAATATGATAGGTAATAGATATGTTGTAATCAAAAATGTTTCTCTAATTCAATGTAGGTATAGAGAGTATATAATATAGATATATAGAAACTAAGCGTCTGTTATAAAACTTATTTTAATAATTGTTTAATTTTAAGCTTTCCGACCTTCTTTTTCATATAAACCTAAATACCTTTCCAAATCTAACTCTCTTCCATGGATGCGATATTCTTAAAAATGATAAAAATATCCTGGTATAAAATATTCGTAACTGCTATTGATACGTTAATAAAAACAAAATCATTAGTTTAATTAAAGAATTATTTAAAAAAGTGTTAACTAAACCAATGTCATCAAAATCTAATTATACATAGGAATTAGTTAACCAGAACGAATTAATTCACTTATGATAACGAGATGACGTTTATCTATTGATTTAATTAATTACCTATGTCATTAAAACGCTAATGCGTTCGATTAACACATAATAATTTTTATTTAACTGAAACGCTTTCATAATTATTCATAAAATGTTGAAATGTATCGAAACGTGAACTACGATCAAGTTATGAAGTCATTAATATGAGTAGATTAACCAGAATTTTACCAATTAAAGCAAATTAATAGAGGCATTCAATAATTGCTTCTATTTATGATATTGGATTTATTAAATTATTTTTGCTTCACAATAAAATTATTTGCAGCTCTTACACACAGCAATGGTACAATGGCAGGATGATGATTATAATGTGATTATTTTTTTTTTTTTGTGTAGGTACCTACTTATATGTAAATTACAATGTCAATGACATTGTCATGTCATCATAAAATACATAATGTGTCAATTTGTAAGTGGTCTGTGGTACAGTTCAGATTTTTTGGCAGTTTACAAACAGTCGAACTACGATTACCTACTTATAACTACTATACCACTACTTATAAATTAACAGTAGGTATATTTTAGTAGAGCATGCAAAGAATATTATGTAGTTACATTGACTTTTACTTTGCTGCAATACACAAACATAATTATTAGCAAGTGCTCTGAACGCTGTGTAGCAGAATGCAGCGGGAGCAGGCCATCAGCGTTCCGACCGCAGTCTGCGGCCAGCCGCATCTCGCTCCAACTCCCTTCTCTATATTCAGTGTAAGAATAATTAACAAGAATTCAACATCAAATATATCTATCTACCACCTACCTACAACTAAGTGAAACATCATAAATAGTATTTACCTATGTAAGTTTCAGTATTAGATACCTACTGCTCCATAAACAGGCCTCTTCATCATCCAAATGAACCTATCACAGTCCTCTCAAATAAGATAAGTGTTTATTAGGCCATAGTCCACCCACCAGACCGAGTGCAGCTGAGTGAGTTTCAAATGCCTTTTGAGAACATTATGCAGAACTCTCATGCATACCTACCGTTTCAAAACATATATAAACCTATTACAAGATTGTACTTTATCATTTTCACTTTTATTGTGGTGACCTTTTTCTTATGAATTGTAGCTATAGTTATTACTCGTAGTTACTTAACATCAATAAAGACCTAAATGTTATATTTTGGACACTCCTTTAGTATTTAAGTACAAACTAGGCGTTGAGTTAAACTGTATGTAGATGTTCGCAGGTAATATTTAAACCCAGTGTAGTAGCGAGCAGGTCGTGCGGTCGGCCGGGAGTCCGGGACCGCGACCGCAACCTGCGGTCTGCCGCAGCGCTACCCTTCCCGACTTATTCTTCACTAGCTATTTAACCAGCTGCGTTGGAGGGTTGAAATTGCAAATCTTGTGTTAAATTTATTTTCATTTTAAATTTTTTCAAAAAGTTTTTACATTTTACATTGCGTGTGCATTATAGATATATATTATAGAGGTATTATTAAGATACCTACTCGGGATAAAAATTGAATTAAAAATCTCTTCAATATGAAATATCGCTTAGTAAAAGCCTCAAAACTGTGTTTTTTACACAGTTATACCTGCAATTTAAGATAAGACAAAAATAACAATTTCTAGAAAATTTCATATTGTAACAATTTTCACTTATTTACCTTACTAAAACTAACCTAATGGAATTACTTATCATAGATATCCACTGTAAATATTTTCTTGTGTTCAGTGGTAATTAACAGGCACGTTAACAAGTTGCGTGCGTAGTAATATGCGACACCGATGGTGGCCGATGCGATGGAGCAACAGCAAGTGGCGCCACACGCGACCACCTCCACTTTACACGACACATTCCATTCTAAATTATTTTAACTTTGATTTTAATAGCTTGATGCAAAGATAGCTAACTGCTTGTTATAAAAAAAAAGAAATACTTTATATAAAAGTACCGTAATTCACCCTAAACATTTAAGAACACGAAAAAAAATAAATGAGATAGTTAAATATTTCAGATTTCGAAATCCACATATTGAGTTGGCGCAAGTAATTAATTGTATTGTAAATTCAGAACAACTGTTATATTGAGAGGGATACATTCGTCAATAGTTTTGAGGGCTGCCACCCCTTGTATTTGCACGACCCCTTTTCTATTCGTAGTTTGAATTGTTCCGTTATTTGAATAGTCTGCCGGGTACGACGTGACACCACAAAACTGTTATCGCTTTCATATCATGTAAGCGAGTTTCGACGACACTAAATACGAGTTATACTCGTATTACCATAACATTCGTCTTGAACATCAATTCCATTTTAGTATGCGAGGCAATAATGCTAATGCTCGTTCTTAAAATTCTAACATCGCCCCGGCTGCATTTTTACGGAGGATCACAGCGAATAGTAAACGAGTGAGTCATAGGCGTGTAGCTTACGAGTCGAATAGAAATCGTCTGTTTTAAATGAAGAGCGAAGGAGCGAACAAGGCGTACATTATTCATGAGGGCCGTTTCACGCCCGACCACCGGCGGCCGCGAGCCGACCGGCATCAACACAAACTGTTTCGAAATCAATATCCGTGTCTCAATCAGTGCAATTAAGGCGGCCCGTCGAGCGGGAGCCCTACTCGACGTAATTAGTTTCGCGCTGTCGCTGCCGAGCGTTGCAGGGGGCAAGGGCAAATAAACGAGACTGCTAGAGTAACGTTAAAAGCGCTCCGCCGGCGCTCGGGCCCCAGTGCCTGACTCCTCGTATCACTGTTCAACGATCGCACATTTCGTCGGATAATCACATTTTTACATACCCACTGGATTTTCACATAATAGCCCCGATAAGCTCTATCATTGTAGAGTATGACAATAGATAGCGTGACATCAATCGAAATGCGTACTTGTAACGAAATCCTGTGATATATCACTACACAAGAACAAGATAGCGAGATTAATGTAGGAATACCTATCAGTGATATTGAAGTTCGAGTGTTATATAGCTACGTCGTACATTATTCATGGAACTGTATACGAGGCTACATATTTGTAATCAATATCGCTAATCTATCGCATCACGGTCGTTCCATTTTGTTTTCATTTCACGGAGGAAAACACCGTAGAGTGAATTTAATAGACCCGAGGGGTGAGTAGTGACTACGCCCTATTTTTCACATGGATGTACCGGGTCCCCGGCATCATTACAGGGTCCAAATTTGAAAACACAATTAGACTTAATACAGAGGTGATTGTTGTCGGGCGAGGGTCGCAGCGAGGGGTTCGGGCGAATCCTTTAATTTGGCTCCCCGATCAAATAATAAAGGCGAGAAGGGGCAGCGAGCGAGCGATATCGCGTTTAGTGGTTTTATTGCAAGCGCCATCTGCCGCGCGACGTACTTAGATGGAGAGATAATTTCGCTTTCAGAGCAGGGGAGACGGGCGGCCGGCGTTCGTTGTAAGTTGTTGCGCTCATTTAGGCGATTCACGACGCACCGCGCCGCGTGTAGATACAAGCGATACCGCGCCTATTATGCGGGCCCTTAACGACTACTTCCATGTCGATGTGAATAGTGACCAATTACAATTTTATAACACCTACTGCAGAGTTAGGCTACTGTTCCACGGTGTATTGAAAGCGACCTCTTTTTTTGTAATTATACATAATCAAAAAGCCAAATTATCGTACCTACCTATGTACAACTAATTACTGTTTATGACATGAAATACTTTATTTATTATTTATCTTTATTTTCTTATCTAGGTGCTAAGTAGATAAGCCGAGGAAATTACACGTTATAAATAAAAATAATACGATAACACCGATCTATCAGAATTTAGATTTAAATCGGCTAATAAATTATTAATGACTGCACTACTAATGAGTTCTAAAGTCACCGGTGGTGGATAGAATGACATTTTAGTTTAATTATAATTAGAATATGAACGTTCTAATTGTTATAATTACAAGTCATTGTCGAGGAAATTGATAGGGCATCGATAGTGTAGACTGTAGACATTTGAATCTTGACCTTTTATTTTTGTCTTCAGCAACTTACGTGGTGGTACCTTACCTACATGGTGAATAAATTCCTATCGTCTGAGAGATAATGTATAGGTACCTCGGAGTGGGACATTAATGTGTTGTTAAAGATACGAAAAATTCAAGACTGCAAAAAATCCACTGCAATATTTTTTATTTAGGTAAATGAGTAGCAAACGAGTTTGCAGGCCAGGCCATCTGAACCACGGACAAACACTACCAACGACAAATAGGATAAAAATCTTATCTGAGGTCGTAGGTAAATGTAATTTACCTAGTTACATTAACTAAGTACCGCACCTCACTTCGTATGTACCTATCGCACGGATTACGCTACGCGTCCGTGTTTGCTCTTGCATTTTTTATTTGAAAACCGAGGCCGAAAACAAACAGGATTAGATACGTAGCATGTCTCCCCTGTTTCATTATAAATAGTAGCTAAGCGGATAGCGCACGTGCGATGTTTTTATCAACGAGAGCGGACCCTAGTCCCTAATGCAAGGGTAAACACTCCTCCGCCCGCGTATGAATAATTTGAGCAGGGGCGGAATCACTGGCCTGCTAGGGAATCGCAATAACCCCTGCATTATTACATTACACGGGTATACGAAAACATAAATTTGATTCGTTTTGAGTGAGGGTGAAGAGTTTTTAGTTAATTGACGTACCTACCTGCTACTTTTATTTGGCTTCTGTTAGTTAATATTTTTGGATTAACATTTAATCAATTAATTATGCTTTTTGTAAGTTAAATATTTATAATTAAAGTAAAGATTGGTTTCAAAACTTAGGCAGGTACGTAGTTACGTTCATTTGGTTACCTATAATACATAAGTAGTTACCTTATGCTTATGATGTTAAGAAATCAGTACATTTAGGTAACTTTGGGCTAAAATAACTGAAACGCGCAGGTAGGCACAATTAATTTCATATTGTAAAAAACATGATAATTATAATGGGAGTAGTGTAAAAGGAATAATAATTAATAACATTATACCTACCTATATGTATTCGATTATCAAAACAAAGCTACCTACATATCTATACATATTTATTTACTCTTACATTTTAAGAGTAAATAAATATATATCACTCCACTAATATGGGCGCTCCAGCCATATATGCAATATGGGCACTCCGGCCGTGGCAAAAGAACAGATATTTCATTATAAACCTAATATTGCTGCATAATACCTAGGCAGGCACCTACCTATACCTAGAATTCCACAGTGTGTCCACCCACATTATTGATATTTCATAACAAGCGGGTCGTGTCAGGGAGCGGGAATATGTGCACTGGGGCGTATAGCGTTGCAAGGGTGTCAATACTCGTAAAACACGACAAAGTATTTCATTGACATCCCACCGAGCCGAGCGCTGCGCCACTCGCGCTCCGAACAACCCTATTGTCTCTCTCCCGTGACACTTCATGAAATCACTTCACCGTTATGAATTTATTGCTCTTCAACTATTGAGTTCCATGCAACGCGCGCTGTCATCACTATATTATCTTTATTCGAAAACAACATCGCTCAAAGTTTTCTATGTGTGCACAGATCTAAATCCATAATGGTTTAATACAAAGAACATAGCGGAACGGGTTATACGTTAGTCACATTGTTAATCTAAATACGGAAACTATTGCAATAATCGACAACGTGCAGGTCAACTCGGGCGTGAATAATAGCCCGAGGCAGAGAACAATAAGTCTCCGTGTCGATGCAGCCACACAAAGACGAAACAATCAATTGACGCCGTAAGTAGGTGTAATTCGGCACGGTCTCTCCGCTCTGGCCCCGCGACTAACAAAAGAAAATCTAAGCAATTAGTCGTCGTCAGAAAGAGCGGAAAACGCGCGTTAGACGCGGTCACGCCGACCGCCGCGCTGCGGTCACGACTCTGCCTTCTCCGGAGGCGGAGGCACAAAGTGAACCTTACGAACACCTCTCCGTCTACTTAATCGAAGCAGATACGATGAACATTAAAAAACCTTTCAAGTTCAGTTATTTACAAATTAATTTAAGACGAACCGTTGTGCCTCTCATTTTCCTTTTTAACTTCTGACACGTACAATTGTAACACTAGGAAATTAAAAAGCTGTTATTGTATTAAACTCGTGAGCACAGTCGTGCGAAGGAGAGAGGGTTCTAGTTGCCGCTCGACTGAGCGTGTTAAGTGCTAATGTAATAATCCATTACAATGAAGCGCAGCAGTGTACGCTAAATAGCGCATTCAAGCATCGAGCCAGTCGGCATCTGTCCGCCGCAGCGCAAACAATACGACCCTTCTAAATCACCCTCGTTGCTAGTTTGCCAGACCCTAAACAAATAAAGTTCACTCCGGCCCCGCTATTGTGTAATTTTATAAAGAAACTCATAATTTTATTATCCTGCGTTTATAAAGACTACTAATAATAAATCTTGCTAGGGGTTTTATACGAGTAGTTACGTACATAACTACATTAGTAAAAAAAAATTAAAATTATTAATTATAAAAACTCGATACTTGTTGAAATAAATACTTAGTAATCAACCGTTATTAAAAACGTTTAAATATATAGAAAGCGACAAGATACAGTCGGCATGTCTCGTAATTTGAAGGCAATTAAGCAGTTGGCACAAGACTCCACGTGGGAATGAATGTGTGAAACGAACGAGTGTTTCTTGTTGGGACTTTCGAGCGATATAAATTGATTTTGGTTCCGTTTTGAAGACGTGTTAAAATACTGTTATTATTATATAAAGAGGGGATCGAACGTTGCAGTGGGGTCGCCAGGTGGTCGGGACTTAACTGGATCTTCCGGATTTGTAATCGTAAAAGTTTTGGTGAAATCTCATATAACAGCTTCTTCATTGAAAGTTTATCGTTTAATTTGGCCAGGCAGGTCGTTACTTTGGAACGAGCTGGCAAGCTTTGTAAATATTCCCACATGATAAGTCTTTGTGTAATCGTGAGATTTTTTTAATGCTATATTTCATAAAATAAACCGCTTGTGACCTTGTTGCATGATGGGAAATAATCATGACGATTCTCAGTTATACGAATACTCTTCCAAATAGCTGTGAATTATGCTTATCAGGTAGAAAACGAAAAGTTATATTTTGGTGTTGACTGAACATTGAATTTGTGCCGGATTTTGTCTCAACATTAAGTTTCTATTTGGCAACCGTACAGCGTGGGGTTGAGAGCGTAAAATCAACAGATTAGAACGGAACCCCTGCTGCTCGCCCCACGGCGCACGAACCCCCGGCGCATAAAACTAATATCTATTCGTTGCCATAGCTATTGTTGGTCTGCGGTTAGGGCTGTCGACTACAAATATACAGTGTTCAAATAAATAAGCTTTGACGTTCATTCGAGCGGGAATGTCTGTAACAACTTAACGCATAATTTGTTTCATTGCATACACTGCTGCATCGTTTTTTTCTACTCTTTGTTTGAATAAAAGTTGCTTACATTTATTTTTATCTTTACCCGTATAATCTGTAGGTGATAAAGCAGAATTATCAAACGTAAGTAGGTATCCACGTATATGTGATCAACTTATATATTCCGGGTTTTAAATTAGACTTTTTGATAACCCTGCCACTAGAACGCATCTCAAAGCAAACGATAGGTACATTATATCTGCTTCA
Organism: Noctuana lactifera; assembly: GCA_018231305.1. Classification (NCBI taxonomy): domain Eukaryota; kingdom Metazoa; phylum Arthropoda; class Insecta; order Lepidoptera; family Hesperiidae; genus Noctuana; species Noctuana lactifera. Next base: position 1,653 of record DWAV01003185.1, on the reverse strand, counting down.
GTTGAATATTTGGGGGAGCTTTTGTTGGATTTCGCTCCCCAAATAATATTTCGATTACAATGTGTTACAGAAACAAATGCCGTCACAACAGATGTGAAACCGCGGAATATATTTTCGTCGCCTATAACCTTACGAATAAGATTGTACTGTGGAGAGATAAAATTATCAGTTTGTTCTATAAAAAGATTTAGGTACCTACTTAGTACTTACCTACATGTTAAAAATATAGCAAAGAAATTTCCTAAAGACACGGATTTACAGACACAAACTACAAGTTACACTAAAATAAATCGTTTGTTGATATTTAAATAAGCAAGGATTGAATTTTATTTAATCCGGTGACATTCAACTGAACATACATCAAACATAATGTTGACACGCTGAAAAATCTGTGTACTGCGCTGTTTAAACTTTTTGTAAGCTTGTGTTTTAGACAGTGTTCCAACAATGAGTAGGTAGGTAGTTGGATCACATTGTGTCGGCTCCCGGACCGCCGCCCTCTCGCCCCGGGGCGCCCCGAGCGACCTGTCAAACAACGTTTACCCCACAAACGCGCTACGCAACAACATTTTTTATACCGAATATTCACCCCGCTAATCTCAACAACCGAAGCTGACAATAACAGTTCAAAAACTTTGCCGTTTCAATTTAATTCTAACAGCGTTGGAAAGTGAAAACATGTTTTGATCACTCTACGTTTACTTACATGAATAATGTAATGTGTGATAACTGATAGCTGATTTGTTCAGTACCGAGAATAAAATATGTTTAACCTACATCAAATAACAATAACATGTAATAACTTAACAAGATTAGTTTGTACATACCTGTTTATGCATTTCCACGTTGAGTCCGTATGACATTTCATAGTACTGAAACATAAATAGCGGGTTTTAGCGAGATCAACGGCACAAGGTACCTAATAGGTATACGTTACAATGTTCAGCGTGACATAGAATGCTTTTGGCACAGATTAACTTCCTCAAATCATTGGAGGCGAGTGACTAAACATCCGCAGTAGCGCAGTTTGGAAACCAGCCAGAAGTGTTTCCGACACATAAAAATGCTCGCGAAAATTTTCTCTTGAGCGTATTAAAATAAATTGCAAGCGATTTGGCAACACTTAATCGTGATATTTGTGATTCATATCTAAACGGACGGCGGGCAGGGATTAGGGGCTGCCAAGTATCTATTCTCATGTCTGAAAAATGTCTCCTCTAGTTTGTGCCAATTACGGCCCATATTGACTCCTTAACATATATTTATGACAAATTACAATAAACACGTCTCATACCAACGTGTAATATATTTCTCGAGGCAATTTAGCAAACAAAACATTCGTGACTAATTACAATACATACTCGTAGTATGAAGCAGTATCAACGATAAAATTATTATACCTGTGCACCGTTCACTTGTAATGTATGCATATGCATATAAATAAATTACCTATAGGCTATAGGTACAATATCACTTACCTACGTGTTTTGAAGACCATAAATCAACACTTTGGGCGTTAAATATTTATACTTAATGAGGCATTCTTAGGTATTTGAAACTTTAATAATAAGCATATTAAGCATATAAAATTTTAGCATTTATGCTAAAATATTAATATTTAATTTATAAAAATATTACCTACCTATACGTCAT
>DWAV01003184.1:0-10072 GCA_018231305.1 Noctuana lactifera | reverse complement strand
ACCTAACCCAAACCTAACCTAACCCAAACCTAACCTAACCCAAACCTAACCTAACCCAAACCTAACCTAACCCAAACATAACCTAACGCTAGATGTTCACGATGTTGTTCGTCCCTACAGTAAAATGAGTAAATTGTGAGTGATAGTGACACTGAATACCCGGATGTGACTTTTTAGTTAAGGAAATTTGTATAAAGATATATAGCTGCACCTGAGAGTCACACTACGGAGAGCAGCCGCTAGTACCGCGTATTCCCAAACATCAGGGGGGTAAAACGAATGGATCCAAGGCGGCTGAATGCTGATACCGTAGGTAATGTAGGTATGGTAGGTAGGTACCCGTAATGTAGGTATTGATTATTATTTTAATTATGATATCCACTAATACTAGGGTAGGTTAAATAAAACAACATTTATGTAAAAAAATTATTTAATAATGAAAAGATTCCAAAATACACAAATCACCCGAGATAAAATATTTAAGTCGGCGGTGCTCTCTTAAGAAAAATAATTTGACACGGGTTTAATCTAATTCTACTAGATCACAACATTATTCATAATTATTACCTACAAACGAATAACCTAAGGACTGACCGCTATCTCGTTGCCGCTCAGCTTTAATTTTCAATCGAAATACTCCAGGGGACGTACGCGGGATAGTCCCAACGCTACAGCGGTCCTAGGGAACGAGTCGGCCGCCGTGCCAGTGCAAAAGACGACTACGAAAATTATTGTCGGAGGGGAGAGGGTCGCGTAGTCGCGGAAGGGGGGATGTGGACTAAGAGGCGCGCGCATCGTCGTGCGCGTCGCGGCGCGTGCGGTAGCGTGGCGGGGGCGCCCGCGCCGGGGGCACGCGTAGCGCCAGCGGCTCCAGCGCCTGCGGGGGCTCCGCCAACTCACCCGTGACCCCCGCCGCGCCAACCCCGGCCCCCGCCGCCGCTGCCGCTAGGGCGTCGCCGCGTTCCAGCGACCACTGCCGCCGCAACGCTCGCGTGCCGCCCGCTAAGCACCTAAACGATTTGACATAATTTAATATATTTTGAAACATTTTATGATTCTATTTACAATGAATGGCTGAGATCTTAGTCGCCATACTTTTTTCTTACATTTTCAGCATTTTATAATTTATACATACAGCATCTTTCAGCCAACTTATAAAAAACTTTTCCTTAGGTATCTATATACATATGCGAGGCCTATGTTTAGCAGTGGACCTCCAAAGCCTGATGGTGGATGAATGGATGGATGATGTACCTACGTATATTATATTGTTTAAGTTAAAAAATTGTAGGTGTTTCAGTTTTAAGTGAATGGTGAGGTTACCCTTCCGACGGTGCCGGGGTGTCCCCGAGTGCCGCCAGCGTGGACACGGAGGAGCGCAGGTAGCGGTAACGTGAGGCGCGGGGGGCCGCGGGGGGCACGCGCGCTGGCGGACTGCTGTCAGCCGAGATCGCTCCGGACCGCTGCCATGCTGTTCGAATGAACATTTATTTCATTTTCATAGTTCTTCGTTGACTTATGAAACAAAACTGTTTTTATGGATTTTTAGAATTTATCCATACAAAATTGATCTCATATTGCATTAGTTAATATTTCACCTTATATTATAATATAATATATTATATATAAAATATAACATTGTTACGACAGTTTCCTACCAAATTTGTCTGATGTAGGTGAGGGATCTGAGCGCTGCCTCTCAACGGATGCCGACTTGGCGACGGCCGCTGAAGGCGGTGTCGACGCTTCATTCTCGTGCTCACCTTCCGTTTCAAACAATACTTCTTCTGACCTAATTCAAATGAGAGATATTGTTTTTTGTTTTTGTTATGGCCTATATTACGAGTATATGAAAACAAGAATAATTTTTTTGATAGAAAATACTTACTCGAGCGGTGGCGGCGTAGGTAATGGCTTGTCGAAGCCTTCCTTACCGAGCAGCCAGTAAGTGTGCATGGCTCCCTTGCCCTTAACTTGCGTGAGTCCGCGGGAGCGGAGTCGGTAGCCACCCGCAGCGGTCAGCCGCTCGGCAGTCGTGGCCGACACCTGGATCCGCCACGCCGCTCCTGTAACAGAGGTGTTTGCAATCACCGAGCGTAGGTGCGAGTATGCGGTATGCGGTGAGCGGGTAAGCGTTCTTGCCTGTGGACTCCATGCGGGAGGCGGTGTTGACGGTGTCGCCGAAGAGACAGTAGCGCGGCATGGTGAGCCCCACCACGGCGGCGCAGCAGGCGCCGGTGTGCAGGCCGACGCGCAGCTGCAGCGGCGTGGCGGGCAGGTGGCGCACGCGGAAGCGGCCCGCCAGGTGCAGCAGGTGCAGCGCCATGGTGGCCACGCTCTCGGCGTGGTCGCGCGTGCGCGTGGGCAGCCCGCCCACTACCATGTACGCGTCCCCGATCGTCTCCACCTTGTACACGCGGTACTGCTCGATGGCGGCGTCGAAGGTCGTGTACAAGTCGTTGAGCAGGTCCACCACCTGCACGGGCGTGGACCGCGCCGCGATCGCCGTGAATCCCACTATATCGCTAAAGTAAATGGACACCTCTTCAAATTCTTCAGGTTCCACGCGCATACCGAGCATCAGCCGCTCCGCCACCGACCTGGTCGTAACAACTTCTTATTGAATATTATTGTTACCGTTGTATTGATTATACTGAGCAAACTATAAATGCCTGTTTTTACCATACCTTGGTAACATTCTATTTAATAACTGCTCCGTTTTTTTCTTTTCCATGTCAAGTTGTTCCGTTCGTTCTTTTATCAATTCTTCTAAATTATTGCTATATTTTTCCAACATCTCGAACATGGAATCCACAATGTTGATTTTTCTGCAAACGTTATAGGTATTTCAATTAAATTTTATAAAGGTAATGAAATGATTGTTCCATTAAAGATAATGAAGGCGTATTGGTAAGCTGTCCTCACCGGCCTCTATGTAGATGCCGGAAGATGTCGTAGAGGCGGTTGAAGTCGGGGCGCAGGTCGGGCGCCTCGCTCCAGCACTGGCGCATGACGCCCACGGCGTCGGGCGGCGCCGCGCCCATCGACACCGACGGCCGGATCAGCGGCGGCGGCCGAGACAGCTTCTCCACTATCTCTGTGGAGCGCTCATACACCATACTGAATACCCAGTTCTTACTCCACACAGTACATGCAGTCATACAGTATACAACATAATATGATAGTAGGGCTTAAATAAAACTATATAAAATAAAATATGCAGTCCCAATTAGCCAGTCTAAATGTAACATGTGAGATGTGAGGTACCTTCGGGCGTCAAAGGCAGCATGCAGTAAGGCTCGCCGCGCACAATGACCTCCTGCATGATGATGGCGAAGGAGAACACGTCCCCCGCCTGCGTGCCGCCGCCCGCGCCGCGGGTCTCCCGCAGCAGCTCCGGCGCCGTCCACAGTAGCTCTGCAGTATACGACACAGTATAGGTACAACAGTGCAGTATACACTTCCGACTAACTATTCTTCTAAATTTTATAATATTATACTACTGTAGCAGTATTCTGTAGACAAAAATGGATAGACAGAAGCATAGCAGACAGTGCAGACCGCAGCATACCACGTGCGGAGCGTGGCGCCTGCGGCAAGCCCTGCGCCCGGACAAAGGCGGGCACGCCGTAGTCTGTGACGCGCAGCACCCAGCGCGAGTCGACGACGCAGTTGCGCGACGACAGGCGGCCGTGCAGGCGCAGCGGCGACGCATGCAAGTAGCGCATGCCGCGCACCAGGTCGGTCAGCAGCGACAGCCGGAACGTCCAGTCCAGGCGGATGTCGTCCGCCACTAGCACGTCCTCTAGCGAGCCGCGCCCGCACACCTCCCACACCAGCGCCGGTCGTGCCTCCGGCAGGCATCCTACATTAACACTACGTATTTATTTATTTATACATTTCCTAATTTAGCTGTGCTAATATTACCAGTATACTAGTAGTCACGCAACGTTCAATCATATTATGCAAAGGTGTAAAAATCATAATGTTAATTTACCGATGAAAGGATTGAGGTTCTCGTGTCGCAAACTCTGCATGACGAGTAGCACGTCCATTGCCTTGCGCCTTAGTTCTAACGTAGCCGCCGGCAAGCACTTCACGTGGACCGGATCACCCTACCACAATTGCCAAATCACAAATTTAATATTTAAAAATTTATACTAAACTTCGGATACTTTTTTCTTTAAAGTTAAGTCAGCAATGAAAATTGAATTATACCTTATATCGAATGCGAGTATCGGGAGCGAGGCGAGTGACGCTGCAGGTCGAAGAAGGTGCAGAAGGCGCACGTGGCGGCGGTGGTTGCTTAAGCAGATCCGGGCGGTCCGGCTCCGGGCCGGCAAACTCATGTAGCTGCTGCAGCCACGAGAGCATGGTTTCCATGCCTTCGCCTACGCGCCGCCCTTCGTCCGCCGGGAACGCGAAGTCTGCGGGCGACAGCATCACGGAGGCGCGCGGGCGCCGGCGCAGTCTTCGCCGACGTGCCGCCGTTGCGCGCGCCACTCCCGCGCCGCCCGCCGCCAGCGCCAGCAGGCTCAGCGCGGCCAGCGCCCCTGCCGCGCCCAGCGCCGCGCCCGCCCGCGGTGTGCCGCCCGCCCCATGCTCCTCTTCCATCGCCCTTGTCCAACGCGTCAAACCTTCGGTGGTGTTGAGGATTTCGGTGATTGTTGTCCACTCGTCTAGCCTATCTATATTTCGAGAAGACATCGTTGAAACTGTAGCCACTCGGTTCCAAGAAAGTTCCTCGTGCATTATTGAGCTTTCGTACAGAAAGAAGGCCACCTGTGTGCTTTCGATTTTTGTACGTTCTGCGTATGCATATCTTTGGCCGATTTCCAAGGCCTCTCGGTATACGTCGTTTTTATTCAACGGCCTAAATATGACATCTTGAACCTCACTGCTAAGTACCAAGGAGCGGCTTCGAATAGATTCATCTAGCTTTGTTAGTTGAGACCATACGTTTTCAACCCTACGTTTCACTCTAGTTAAAGTTTTGGAGCGTTTCGTAACTAACGTCTGTGATTTCGCTAGTGACTGTTTGGTTGTCGACTGAGAAGTAGTAGAGTAATTTACATTTGAGTGAAGATCATCAACAATTTCACTTGCGACCTCCTGGGATTTGATTATAGATTTTACTGTCCATGTAGCGAAAGATGGAGAGTGGATTTTATTTCCGCGAGAAGGCTGTACGACTGGCGAGGGCGACGTCAAAGTTTTTCCATATAACTTGCTATAATCGGACGATAAATTAACTTTCAGAGCGGATGAAATCGAAGCGGGCAACAAGCCTTCTTTTTTCACATAAGGCGAAGACATAGCGGAAAATTCTTTATTACTTTTGATGTTGTAATAAGATTGCGATTTTGATAGCTCAATCTCTTCAATATGCAGGAAAAGAAGAAATCCGAGGTTTGAGTAATTTGTAATATCGGTAGAACTTTCAGAAACACAGATGAGTGAAGCTGAAAATAAATATAGATTCATCAAGATAACCGTCAAATATGAAGTTCTTCGGTAAAGTGAAAATGTACTTACCATGCGGGTTTTGAGTGATGTCTTCAGAGCCGAATGAAGAGCGAATAACCGATATTCCAACCGCAATGAGTGAGGTTTCAATCTTACGCAACGTTACCGAGCAGTCAGCGTCCATGACAGTACCCTCAGGTGGCAGTAAGACGCGACGCCATTGCAGGCGCGCGGCGAGCAGCGCGACAGCGGCGGCGCGGGCGGCGGGTGCCACGCATGCGGCCGGCTGCGGTCGCCGGAGCGCCCTGGACGCCGCAGCCAGCGCACTGCACACCGTAACGCCGGGTTTCCCAGTGCACATCATGGTACCACCCGCGCTCAGCGTCGCTAAGGCACCTCGGGTGATCGTTGAACGCCACTTTTCTCCACAAGTTTCTATAATAAAAAATTAGTACCTCATTTATTTTCGAGTTAAATTTTACCACATTCAATGTGATAAAACACACACACCCTCGTAGCCCAGAATTCGAAGCGGGTGCGGAAGATCCGAAGCACGGTCTCCGGCGTAGTGCATAAGCTGGCGCTCAGAAAAGACGGTGGGATCGTGTAGCTGGCATGCGGAGCGCAGCACAAGTAGAGCGGGCGAGGAAGAGGACGAGGAGGAGGGCGCGGGCGCGGACGCGGCGGCCGCGGCGAGCAGCAACAGAAGGGGGCGGGCGCGCATCGCGCGGTGCGCGTCAGGCGGCGGCCGCCATGCCCGCGCGCGCCCGCCGCGCTCCGCTCCGCCGCGCTCCGCTGCGCCGCACCGATCGCGCGCCGCGGTTTGATCCCAGAGATCAAACGAGACCTTCTATTGTTTCTGTAACACAAAACATTATTTTATATTTATTCGATCAATCTATATTGACTTCGCGACAATTACTAAATTTGCACAAATTGTAGGTGGTAGAAGTAATACGTATGCCTTCCTCCTAGCCCTCCATCAAGTAAAGCTAGTTCTTGTACTCGTATTTTGGTTGGGGATGTTGCCGGAGATACTTTTATTTTCATGACAAGATCACCTTAGTCCTCTTGTAATAATTTGAATAGCTTAAACATTTTAAAAGACAATCATTTTAAACGACAATCATTGTTCAGGATAATGGACTTACAAGAAAAAGTTAGTTATTACTACAAAGTGGTTGAGGCCAGGATTCAGCGACTGGCGAATAAGTATACCATTGCTATTGTTCTCGTTATTTACTCACCGGCTTGTTTGCCAAGTTTTAAAATACTAATGTATGAGTAATATTACTTGAGATGACAATATGTCTAGACACAACAATATTTATTACTTATCACGCGATATAATAAAATATAGTCTTGGCTGGCGTCTGCGGCACGTTGGGTGTACCTAATTGTAAAATTATTTTAAGAAAAAATTAAAACCGACTTGAAGCTAAAAAGCAATAAATAATTTAAATCGTACCTATTTAAATTCAATTCTTAAATTTTTTATCTACTACATTTAATAACGATACATTTTAGGTAGGTACCTAACTTAAGATAAAGAACTGAGAATGATTGATGGAGCTTATCCACATTTCGAATGTACGAGTATAGTGATGAGCTAGGGGTCGGCGCGACGGCGGCGTGACCCACAGAGCGCAAAACGTTTCACCCGACACAAAACGGGGTCGCGCAACACGTAGTAAATAAAGGTCGCACCGCCAGGCGCGCGACCGCGACGCGACGCGGACTGGCGGCGCGGAGCGGTGTACGCTACGTACTTTTAATTCAGCTGCCGCCGTGCCGGACGGGTCGGGACCAGCTCGTTCTTCGACACCTCCGAAAGCGATAGCCGCGAATTCATCACAGAGGGCAAAGCTTTTTGCGACGGACCAACGATACACGCGGAGCGAACAGTCTCAGCAGCGGCTCGCTCGGACTGGAGGCACCGAAGCGGCGGCCGGGCGCGCCGCGCCTGCGTGCCGGCTATGCCAGCGCCGCGCCGCCGCACACTCCTCCGGCGGCGCCCGACGCGCCAGCATTCTTCTTTTACGGATATTCCGCTATCTTGAACGACTTAAACTACTACGAGGACTCTTTAACTTCCTCCGTTCAAATTACGTAATTAAGAATGTCACCGATAGTTCGTCGGTTACAATAGTAAGTTCTAAGCTTTTCGCAGCAGGTATGTACCTACGAGTATATTGCAAAGTGGCGCTGAACGCGGGACTCCCCGCGAACACGATGGTGACCGATAGAGTGCACTCACACGAAAAACTGTCGCCGCTTGAGTTCACAATAATATTAGCTGCTTCTCGAAGGGTCCTCTGACGCAAGAAATATCACACGAGCAAAACATTTTTATTTTTAAACAATGTATGAGTATTGAGAACCATTTTACTCAGGATCGTTGAAACTATATTAGAACTGATGCTATACAATAGTAATAGAGGTAACGTGAATATTTTTAGTAGAAATAATAATCCAGCTATCAAGATACTTATAAAGCTCATAATATTGAATCTGTCACAGAAAGACATACAACATTTGGCCAGACCAACTCGACATGGCATCAACATGAAATCGATGTAGGAATGCCGGTACCTACCTCCCCTTGTAAAACGATTTTTCAAATTAATATCCTGATTTTTAGAAAGTCCATGTACTAAGCGGATGCTTAATTCTTGTACCTTACTTTTATTTTTTTATAGATTGTCTAAAATCTGGCTGAGCTATCTAATGGATGAGGAAGGAGGCATCAGGTACGCCGCGGCGCGGTCGGACCTACTCGATGATTGTATAGCTGATAATGGAAAAGCTTTGTGCCAACCTCATGCCACGGCCGACAGAGATACTGCGGCTCTAATGCTCTTTCAACACGAACATAACATTATGGCGACCTTTCACGCACCTCATTTTCATGTAGTCGTAATCTTCAGAATTCACGAACAAAATGTTTTCTTGAGCAAGCCGTAATTCACATTTATTGAGAAAGGTAATATCTATGCAAATGTAAGTATTATTCCGTGCCTAAGTATTATTTATCTATTCGTACTCGTATATTGACTGATGTGTTTGTTTCACGAGGCAAACGTGGGTACATACTCGTAGGTAGATAGGCAAACCTACTCGCGCGAACATTGATCACTAGTAAATTACATTATAAAAAAGTATGCCTTTCCTATATTTTCCGCAATTCTATTCCCTAAATAGGTACCTTAAAATTATTCCTAAACCAAGACATACAGAAAGGAGACCAGTAGTGGCATTTTATTAAATGCAAAATATTGCATTAAATTCGGTAAAGGCTTTTATGAAGCGTTCAGTTCATTAACACACATACAGAAGATAAAAATAATGATAGAACGCGGTCACAAGTTTAGTTCACACCGATAAGGGTCATGGGTCGATAAGATCCCATCAGATTCACCTGTATCACCTAGCTCCGCCTCATATCTGAGAGGAGACTTGAACTTGGACTCCGTCTGTAGCTCCCCTTTTCTCGTTTATATCTTTAATCGCAGAATAATTCCATCACTTTTTATTAAATTAATTATTTATAACGCAAAAATGATCTGGAAAAGTTAATATCAAACAATTCAGAAAATGTTTATTATTAATTTAAAACATCTCTATGTCCAAAAATAAGTATGTTTAATATCTGAGGATCTGATTAACATTGTTGTTATAAAGTAATGTAGTAACTATTAGTATAAGTCCGCAATTCGATTGGGGGCCCACGGCGAGGTGTGACGGCTCAGAGGCGTTGGTCGGCGACGGCTTCGATGCTGGCGCGCTCGAGGCGCATGGCGGCGCGGCGCTCGGAGCGGAACATGTCGCGCGCGCCCAGCCGCGCGTAGAACGCCAGCGCCGCCGCGTTGTCGGCCAGCACGTGCCAGTCCACGCGGTGCACGCCCTCCGCTACCGCCATCTGAATAACGCTAGACTTACAATACCAGTACTCGTTTTGTGGAATTCCACCATCCTTCCAACTCTCCTATTGCAATCGTCTCGTAATGAAATGGTTATATCATCTGGCAAAGTCAAACTTTTAAATGTCACAGCAGCTATGTTAACAATAGATAAAGAATTGGAAGAATAGATCCTCGTCGATTCGTTACAATGAGCCGAAAGTGCGCTCTCACCTGACAGAGTGCCCGCATGAGAGCGTGGCCGATTCGCGCGCGGCGCGCGTGCGGGCGCACGTACAGGTCCTCGACGTAGAAGGCGCGGCGCGTCCAGCTGGAGTACGCGCGTGAGCACAGCGCGTGCCCCACCACGCGGCCCGCGCGCTCCGCCACCAGCCCGAAGAACCACGGAGGCGAACATTCGAATCCGTCTTCCAAAAGGTCTGCTCAAACAAGCCGTACGTCGTTTATTTTACGTCGTCATTGAACGAGTTTCTAAACGAATATAATATTATGTTACTTTCCATACAAACGTCCACGTGTACTTAAATACAAAATACGTACTTATTTCATTTTAATATAAACTAGCGACCCGCCCCGCTTTGCACGGGTGCAATACTGATACTAACTTCCTACACTACAGAAAAACTGTGAACGTTTATACATATAAACCTTCCTCTTCAATCACTCTACCTATTAAAAAAAACCGC
>DWAV01003183.1:0-10075 GCA_018231305.1 Noctuana lactifera | reverse complement strand
ATACTAAGTAAAATCAATCGTCAGTACTCTTCGCTTTTTACTTATAATATTAATGGTTAACTAACATTGACTTCCAGCATTTCGTCTACAAAATGCACGCCCATTTTATTATGTATCATATCGTGAGAACGATCCTCGTTGGTTGGTGCTTTTAAGCAATAATGTTGTCCTGCTACGTGTCACATTCCACCGTATTGTGTTCACTGTCAATAAAGGATGAGCGGAGGCGGTGTCAGGACCGCCGCGGCGGGTTCAACATACAAACTTTTAGAAGTGTCAAGTCGCTGCGACAAGCATCAGTTTGACCTCACGACAAGTACATTAATTAATCGTGTTCGTTTTGTTTTAGATTTAATCTTACCGCGTGTAATTTGTCAGATCGGACCAGAAGTATTAAAAGGCGTTATTCGATTCATGTTGGAACTTGGAACTTGGAACTTATCTGTCACAATTGTATTAAACAAATATATTACTTGGAGAATTTCGGCTTAACCACTGAGGTGTATTGGACGAGAAGACAATTCATAGTTTATCGAACGGTACCCAGCCAAGTTGGATTTAAAAGTTTTTTTTAACGTGGGGAAATCCATTATCCATCCTTTACCTGTCTCGGGGTGACAGAAGGGTTATGTCGGACTCCAATCGGCTAAAACTCCACGATATTCCCCTCTACGCTGTATTGTCAGGAGTACCTACATAATTTCATCGCACCCTAAATATAAATTTTATCAATTTTTACCAGTTAGGTACAGAATTTTCGAACAAAATTATCTTTTCACTTTATTGTTTGATAAAGGAGTTTTCTTCGTGAATCGAGGGATGCCTCTAGCTGATATTGAATTATTAAATAGCTAACTGGGGTTGGCTTCGTCCAGCGATGGCCGGACAATGAAAACAATAATATTATGATAGGAGCAGGCTACGGTTGCCCGTGTTTACTTTAAACATGCGCTGACAACCATCGTAAGATTATCTTCTAGTAATACTATACCCACAGGCTGTATGCTTTACCTCGTTGTTCTTGTTTAACGATCCCTTCGTATCCACTCTGCGTTTACGCTTTCTACAAACAAATAATTAAACTTTGGGTCTCTGACTACTTCGGGCGTGCATAATTACGTTAACGATAGAGTATCGATGCGGCTCTATATCAACAATTTTGACTATCCAATGACAAAATCTCTTCGGATGAGATTATGCCTGAATGCTAATGTGGTTTCACGAGTTACATGATTACTAAAGTACATAAACATCTTATGGTTGACTAAAGTAATAGTATCGGTTAACCAAATGGTTCAACAACTGGTTTAAATATTACATCTGACTACTTACACTGGGAATCAAAGTGTTCAGTAATTTATATTTAAATTGAGGGAACGTTTACATTTGAATTGTATATTGCACATAAAATTATATTGCTTCTATATAAAAATAGATATCGATTTTTCAAAGGTTTGGAGACTTTCTGTGAAGTCAGTAAGTTTATAACAAAATCACCGGTTTTTAAGGAAACGTTTAATGTTTCGGAAAATCGTAAATATTTATACGAGTATTTCTACAAAATTAAAAACAAACTCCTGTGCGAAAGCTATTAGCATTGTACTAATTCATCGACACACTTTTCTCACGTCAACCTCAAAGCGGAAAGCTGTTTGAAAACTGATCCACAAATATTGTAACAATGTTCTCGTGAGTGTTAATGAGGTGGCTGCGGTCACTACGGTAGGTACCTCGTCGCTTTGTGCGTTAAAGCATCGACAAACTCTGACTTTGTGGCATTGTGACTGACGTTGCAAGCGTTACAAGTCATGTTATACGGAAAACAGCCTAGTTCTATTTAAAAATGTTTCTGAAAGTACCTATTAAATTTATTTCTATTAAAATTTAAATTTTTCTAACGACGATTGGAACATTTTCTCATTAACTTTTCTTACTGTTATAATAAAAACCTTCCTTTTGATATTTTCGACTAACATTAGCCAGTCGGCAGTGATGCAACTAATTCAATATGTCAGGACTTATCACAATATTCAAACGAACTTATTACCTGGTATTAAATCAGTATTATACCATTTTAAATGTCAAATTATTTTAACGACATAATTTATTGTTTGTAGTGTAAGCACTGCATATCGAAATGATATGCTAATCGAATCGACGGCATTTATTTGGTACAGTCGCAAGCTAGTGCGTACCGTTACTATCTAATGAAATACTTTACAAATTGTGATTATTTATTTAAATTCTTGCATTTGCATGATTGGTTCTTTATGGCTGTTTTGAATTAAGATTCATAAATAAACATATTTTATCTTTGAATGTGTTTCGACAAGTTTCTATGATTATATAGGTATTACTTATAAAATATATATCTAATATTGAATTAATTTTTAAGTACGTAATATATTGTAGTTAATTAATTATTTATTTACATATTGTATTGCTAGCTAAAAGCCATAAGTACAGAATACTTTCAAGACAATTACTACAAATTATATCATACTAGAATACAGTCCTTATCATAACGATATTATTATGGTCTGGAGTATAATTTCAGTGGCTGCACCTCTAACTATATCTAATCTGTACTTACACTGTTAGTGCATTAGAAGTACAAGTAAATATGGTTATTACCTTTCGCATTGACACAGGAGCCATGCAAATTTGAATCTTATCAACCTAACCATATTAACCGCGTTCTTAGCCATTCTAACCTAACTAATATGCCTCCTATGTAGTCAAGATCAGCACTTTCTTAGCTATAAAAATAAATGTCTGTCTTTATTTCTGCCATAACAGTAAAATGTCCTTTCGTTCAGAATAATTTGTACTTGCAAGCTTGTGGTGGAAATACGGGCTAGTGGCCAACACGCGTCGATTGTTGTCAATTCGCCCAAAGGGCATTTGACCAGGTTTAACGACCGTTGTCGTTCGAAAACAGTCGGTACCGGCAGCTTAACCTGCCCTTGAAAGCACGGAAGCGCGATAAAATATGCCACTTGTCGTCAAACATACAAGTGTCGACCGCGCCCGAGATTGCCCGCTTGCGATCTTCACTACCAGCGACAGTGGGGCTATGCGGGAGTTATCAATAATAATTTATTTCTCAGTCAAAGAAAATTATATTAGCACTTTTTTCATATTGGTAAATTAAGTAAATGTTTTGAAAAAAAGTGTAAAAGGTTTAACTGTAACTAATTAATAGCAAACTAATTATATAAAAGATAAACTTATGTGGTACTTTTGCCTACTATTCCGTAAACAAACTCTATACTATTATACAAACTGTTATATAGTAAATAAAACATTTTCAAGCTAAAAACGTAAACAAATTTTATGTCGCAAGCTCCAGCACGTTATCACTTTCGTCCCCCTCCAAGGTTCTTCATTCTAAAGTCATGCGAGCGAACTTACGCGCGTGGTATGAAAAGATCGAATTTATTGCTTCATAAGTCATGAGGGTTAGTAATAATCGTCGACAATGGGCAATAAAGAGTTTATAGGCAGTAAACATTGATCCGGTCGCACATCGTAGCTCAGAAGTCAACTCCGCAGTACCAAAACAACTTAAACAACTCGTCAAATCACATTTTTATTAAGTTTAATAGCCATTGTAGACGTGGATTGATAGCGCTGTTAATGGGTTATACAGTTACGGCACGGCAACCGAACGCTTTCTCAAAACATTATTGTTTTGACAGCTCGGTCCCCATCCGGCGAATAGGTCTTGTTATGTGTCAGTACTCTATTGTCCATTGCAACGAGGCGTATTGATAAAATACTGAAGCTTCTGCGTAGTACAGTAACTATCGTATATGGAATGATTTCTCAGAAACTTTTATCATCATTTGGGTATTTATCAGTATATCCTTTGTAACAAATTTTGACTGTTTCATTATACGTTGGAATTAACAATTCTAAGATTCTACTCGTATCGACAATAAATTTGTTGGTTCACATGATTGCATTAGACATTTAGGCAAAACTTTTACTGAGGCGAGAGTAATAGGTACCTAACTATAATTTTTTGAATAAATTTTATTTGAAGCAGAAACTGAAGTATAAATGAAACGTTCAACGTTACACACAAGTGGGGTGTAAGGGCGCCAGTCTGGAAGCAGAGCTAGGGGTTCGCAGATGCCTATCGCCTTGCGTATGCGGTTCCGGTATCGCTTATTTCTATTTTCAACCCTCGTTCGGGAACAAAGACAAAATGGGCGAAGTTTTCCGCAGATTGCTTTCCACGCTATCTTGTTTTTTTCGGCACTATTAGTAGACGTCGATATAAGGAACGGCCCTGTCTGAGCTTCACACGTACTCGCAAGTTGGCAGTTAATTAGTTACTAAAGTACTAAAGACTACACGAGTGTGCTAAAGTTTAAAGTGATAATATTAAGGGGAAGTTTAAACTTTACTGTGGTTTTTATGAGGTTGCAGAGATAATACTATTTTTTAATCATTATGTAAGTTACTAAGTACATAATATATAAAAATGTATGTATTAGTCAATGTGAGTTACAATGCGAGTTATTGAAAGTAGTATACCGATATTTTGATGAATCAATTTCACCAGAACATTGACACGAATCACATTGAGACGTGTAAAATAAATTACCTTAATTAAAAGTTTAATATTAAAAAAAAAATTAAATTACTTTAATGCGCTTAAGGTTCAAAGATAAATCTTCATTATGGTGTCATGAGTAAGTAATGGCTAATGAGATAAAACTTGAATTAACACCGCCTATCTCACTCGCTAACTGAAGATAACATAAGGGTGAACATCATAACATTTTGTGCTTACTAAAATAGCTTACATTGTTAAATTACTAAAATAAATATAAACAGTTTCAGTTTATAGCTCGACGTAGAACATTGTAAACAATTACTAAATTTAGGCAATGAAACATGTGATAAAAACAAAAACCGTCACGTGACTAGACGACTTCTGTCATGTGCAACGAATTTTAACTCCATTCCTTATAATAACTTTTAAAGTCGGTAATAACTTGCAACACTTTTATTTTTTTTCTCATTCTCTATATATATATTTCCAATAATATTGCCAAAGAAAACATGTATCATTTCTTTTGTATGTTTATTTATAAACATGCCTAATAAGTCCTCAATACAAAACACACATTGCACTGACGAAGCTAAAGCTAGCAAAATCGCACCGCTGTCGCTCTGAATGGAGCTGCAATTTTGCACAATGGATATGAATGACAAAAGTATAAAGTCTAAAGCCCATTGGTTATATTGAAAGACTTGCCTTATATTACTCCGAGGCATAAAGTTATTTTCACAACAAAGCGAGACCTTCGGAGCTTATATTGGACCTCTCTCGAGCCGACCCATTGTAATCTTAATACCGTATTATATTAATGCGATAAACATCTCCAAGACTCCACACTGCTCATTTTTTTGTGAATTGTCTGAGTTTAATATTGGCGCAGATAGCTTAACGGACTTGGTAAACGTCGCCGGGTAAGAAGTTGTTATCTACCCAACGATCAAAGGGGAAGTATCCAATTCTACTTTCAAATCTTTTCGAATTGTGTCGTCTAATATTATAATGGAGTGTAACCGCAACGTGAGCTGGATTTTTATTACTAATATCTTCAAATTTTGTACAATTGAACGCTATTTTCGTAAGATTATCTCGTATCTAATATTATACAATAGCCAATTTGGTTGTAGCAGCCACAAAAAGTGTAATTCGGGATAATCCGTCCTTACTTCGAATTTTATATGAGTTGAAGTATCAGCTTACATATCGCATCGATACAATTTTCGTTTATTTTTCGTTTATTATTGTTAATAGTGTTCAATCTACAAATGATTATAATTGGGGTATTTTTATCTCATCGTCGGCGATGTGAAATTTCATTTACCTAGCAAAAACTTCCCTTTGTAGCGGAGTTCTGGTCATTTTCAAACTAAATTGGACCGTTTAAATACTAAATGAGATTTAATTACTCTGCCGTATCTCGAGGTCCATAATAATGGAAGGGTAAGAGATAATGTCTGTTGCTAAATCTTCCCTCTGTATATTTGTGTACAATAATAGTTTGTTCCTGGTTTTCGTTTCTGGGTTAATCTGTTATATTCCCCGCTAATCTGTTCCAATACGGATTTATGAAAATATATACTGGCATAATAGCAATCGCTTAAATTTTGTTACGGGCCTTACTTAAGCTAGGCAAGGTAGTTTAAAATTATCACGGTATAGCCATTTGCTCATATCTCTGCTTATCCAAATCGAAGCAACGTGGTGGAGTGTGAGGTAAAATGGAACATAAACAAAGTTTCAGCAAACGCCTATTCTAAAAAGAACTATTAATTTCAGTAATATTTCATCATCAACCCACTCTTCACTGTTGGGCACGGGTCTCGCTTCTATTTTATCATAAGGGTTAAGGCCACAATGTGCACCATGATGGAAAAGTGCAGGTTAGTAAATTTCACATTCCTATTGAGAATTTTTAAGAGAAATTTAATTGCTTAAAATGCACTAGTTTAGAATAAGTCATTGGTGACGCTGGGATTTGAACTCGGACCTCTCGGATAAGAGGCTTTATTCTTAAGTTTCACCGCTTCAACAATACTTGGGAAAATTAAATAATTGTTGGCTAAAAGATCACATTAAAAGTTTTAAAATCGGATTTTGTCGGCTTTAAAAAACGTCGATAAGTTTTAAATTTCTTGAGCCATAAACTGTTATCAGCACTTGACTGCATCCCTTTTACAGAAATCTTCAAAATTATCAAAAGGTCTCTGTTCATCTTATCTTTAAAGCTTAATAAAATTTAGTGGGTTTGAAAGGATGCCGGTTTAGTTTTTATTATTTTCAATATAGGTAAACTAATAACTAAAAATAACTATTATCTTTTAACTATTGACTATTAGAGCACACCGCAGAAGTGATAGGACATTATACCTAAGTGTAAAGTCAGAGTTTTCGAAAATATCTAAGACATTATGTTACTCGTACTTATCATAAAAAAATCACAATGAACTATATCTTTTAATTGGTATAACTTTACAAGAAGTGGCATTAATACCCTACTCATCGAGTGCCTACTCATTTTATAGCTGAAAATGTGTCAAAAATAATCTTATGTTTTAGGATGGATGTAGTTACTTCGATAATTTTCATCATAATTTCGTATTTAGGTCGTAACATAAAGCCTCTGATATTACGGTTCCACAAATTACTGACACAATGTCGTAAATGCTTTTCAACAAGCAAATCTGCTTTATATTTCTCCGAATAGACTAAGCTGATTCGAACAAGAACGTCAATATGGGAATTCGTTGTACTCGTAAGCCTAGGATTTGGAGTAATGTAAGAGCTGACCCAATATGACCAGTTAGACTGAATAGAGAAATATGAATCTATTCGAGAATATGATATCTTGCCGCGCAGACTCAATTTTCTCCTTAGGTTTCTTTACCCGCATTACATATAGGATTGCTGTGAATCTAGATATCTTTTTGTAATGTAATATTATGCGTAATTTAAATTCTTTTTTTTGTATCAAATTATTTATGAAATTATTTCTGTATGAAATGTTTGTCCGTACTAGCTTGAGAAATCGACAATCGATAATGTATTTTTAATCAGTTACAGTTACAGATATAGAAAGAAAAAGATTCCTCATTAATTTTAACACAGAAATACTCAAATATACTATAAATACTAGTATAAGCCTGACCAGATTATCTTTCGCTTGTTATTACGCTTTAGTGACCATCCTAAGGCTTCCTTCCGGTCGATCAAAGTTACAACATATTACGGTAGAAAGCATGTGACATATTCCGAACATAACCCATGATAATATTTAGTAACGAAACGTCAAGGGAACGATGGGTCCGAAACCTTGCAACACCGAAGGCTATAATATGGCTTTGTACCCAGCTGAGTAATCGTCACAAGTTTCGCAAAATTTATGTACCTCTATGTGCCGTTTCAACTTTAACCACAATGGCATATTTGGGGTGGGAATAAGATTTTGCATTGGGAGTCCATTATTTATTTTAAACGTGACACCTCAATGGGTAACTCCAAGGGTCTGGTATCGTTACGCGACCCGAACGAGTTAGTTTTCTTTCGTACAAAACTACTTTAACCAAAAACATGTCTTAAAAGTTGGAGTATGCCAGATAAAACGAAAGTTTCTCTTATACGACGCACTTATTCCTTAGGTTAGCCAAGTCATATATTACATAAGTCACTTCTAGTGGAAATAAAAACAAGATATCTTTTTATGATCCCTCTTCTCACTTTAACTTTGCGTTTGTATATACGTGAAGTGTGACGTGTTTGTGATATTTGACGTTTTCACTTTTTAACTAACTAATCATTTTGAAGATTTCTTCAGTCATATTTGTTACGGTATCAGTCTAATTTGTGAACATCTTGATAAGTGTCCAATGTCCAGTGATCCTGATGATAATCCGATTACTGTTGATAAGGCTCAGGCACTTTGTGAGAATAATTATGTAGGCCAGAGCCTGCAGACGAGTGATTTGGCTCGCTGTTGACCTGGCGTGTTGAGCCTATAACATCTGTTGCGTTTATTAGTCCATGTATGTGCCTATTCAGAGCGGTGGTGGTTTTAGTCAAGTAAATTTGTTACTTTTTTTTGGCTATATGTGTTTTGTTTAACTCTAATCCTCCTCCTATCTGCAGAATAAGTTGGAATGAACAAGTCTTATCAATAGCCGGCAGGTTAATTTGCTCTCTTAATAAATTGGTCCTTCATATTCCTATCTATATTGTATGTTACATGAAATTCTTAAGTATATGCAAATCTATAGTAGGTAAGAATATTGATTTGAAAGTTATCCAGAGTTACACCTCAAGATTAGCACCTCTGGAAGCCCAATAATAAAATTAATACAGTCAAAGCGCTGTCAAACTTAGTCTACAAATAAGATGTTTCCAATGAAGTTGTTACTTTAGTTTAGTTTAGTTTCACCCAATCAATTTTGTACTAGCTATTTATGTAGATAAATGTTCTTGAACAGACAACTATTAACAATTTATTAATATTAATGCAACATTCAGAAATATACAGATTACAGAGTGAGAGAGAAAGAGAGACAAATAGAATTAAATTCGTAGTTGAAGTTAAGGCGTAAATAATTTCGTACCTGACCGGGACCCCGGGGCATATGTAGTTTATAGTTATTTCCATGTTGAGTTATAAATATAAATTATATTCCCAATAAACAATCTGCATTAAATTCGTGATAAATGTATCTAAAATTATGTGTGGAGCGTGACAATAACAGTTTATTTACCAACGAGCAAACCGCTAGAACATAATTGCAACATAATTTTACTGTACTTACTATCTCATAATGCGAGTAGATGTATTGAACTGGGTTTTGTGTTGTGATAATAAATACAGCTTCGTATTTGCGTCAGCTGCATTAATTGAAAATTAGGGTATCGTTCATTGTTAATTGAATTTTAAGTGAATTATGTTAATTCAATTTAATATTTGTTCATTGATAAATGATTGGTATAAGTTTTACTGAAGAATATTGTTACGTTAAAGATAATATAAATTTCAGTTAAAAAGCAATATAAAATGAATGATTCTACATTCAAATGAGATTGATCTTTTGTTAGCCGACTTCTTTACTTAATGTTATATTGCGATGTTATTACAAGCCTTTTCGAAGACTTAAACCATACATAACTTTATTTTAAACTCTTTAAACCTTTTATTTTTGTATTCACTGCAATAAAAAATACGATATCACGAGGAGGCAGCTAAAAATAGTATTTCGCTGGATAAGTCGGTTTAATTGACGTTGGCGTGTTGCGGTGATAGCGCGCGGAGTACGGTTCGGATTTGTATACAATCTATTCTCTATAAGCTATATTATTATAGCACTATGTAGTGTGAAGCTATGTAGTATGTAGCTAGTACCTTTATTAATACAACAGTTTATTGAATTTATTAGTTTTTAATTTTATTTTGTGTTTGCCTTCAACCCTTTTTATGTCCCACTGCTGGGCACGGGTCTCTCCCCACAACCGGGGAAGGCCTGGAGCATA
>DWAV01003182.1:0-10075 GCA_018231305.1 Noctuana lactifera | reverse complement strand
TTCAGCAGTTTTTGCGTGAAAGAGTAACAAACAAACAAACAAACTTACAAACTTTCGCATTTATAATATTAGTAGGACTATGTAGTGATATCAGTGTTAGCCTGTTTGGTGAATTTTGTCCTACCGTTACGACAGCTTTAGGTTCGAACACATCGCACGCCCGTTTTATTTAAATGATATGCGCATTATAAAATAATTATCACCAGCAAGTGAACTGGGGTGAAGGAAAAATGCATTGCAATACAAGTAGGTCATCCTACTCGTATCTTTGACTTTATCTAAAGGCCTTAGAAAATTAACCTGTGCCAAAGAAAACTGGACATTATTGATAACAATGGATCTCACCCATTCTTGGAGGCATGCTCTTGTTGCTCCTGCTCCTGGTGCCCTCAATGAAGAACTCGAATGGCGCGCCGTGGTTCGCCACCACCGTTCTCACGTAGTGTTTGAGGGTAGACGCATACACTGGCGCGTCGATCAGCGTCCTCCGAATGTAAAACGCGCACATTTCACGCATCCGTTGTCCGACTACCGCCATTGAATGGAAATCTGCAAGGAAAGCCTACTCAAATATTTTGGAAAAACCATTTTTCTTTACAGATACAACAATTGAAGATTGGTATATTTTCTTGGTTTATACTTTTTAGAGCTTGATTTTTCAGTTTTTTAGATTGTAAATATCTTTTTTTTGTATGTGTTACATAATTAAAGCTTAGGTATTTTTTTTCCTCACCACAATATTTACAATGTAACAACGATCTCAATATATATAACTATAAGGCAATAAAATCTACAACCAACCAGTATGATAAACATTTAAACAACATAACCTTGGAGGGTTACATTGTGTTTAGAATTACTTACTGGTAACCATTACGAAGCATGTATGTAAAGTGCAAAGTAAGGTGATTTTACGTAAATAATTGAACGCTTTTGTCTTAAGTTAACAAGAAAATTAAATATACATAAATATGAATGTTTTCTAGACTGTTTGTTTACTGTTAAACATGTTCCTAAGTCACCACATCTATGAACACTACCATATCCATTTAGCTAGTTCTGTATGGTTCAGTAAACTGTGAAATAGAAGAAAATTATTAGTTTTCATCATCTTTCTCTCATAGTTCATTTAAGTTCATTAAGACATTAAAACTTCCTATATTATTATGCATATGTTTAGGTATAATCTATACATTTTTTTCATTTTTACGAGTACATATACATTATGCTTAGATCTCTAATATCAAAGACATTTTAGAAAAAGAGCATAAGAGGATAACAGTAGGTATAAGGATATTGAACAATATAAGGGGAATAATTTTAATAACTAAATTAAAAGAGGTGTTGGTTTATTTATTATAATATACATAGATACTTTATGTATTGCATAACAGCAATTATACATAAAAATGTGCCATATCAATACTCACCCATTCCTGCAGCTACCACTGGCAAATCAATGTCATAGTGAAAACAGAGATAGGTCATAAGGCAGAAGTCAGCATAGCTTCTGTGTGTCGGCAGGAACAGCACTGGCTTTGAACCCATTGATTCTCTAAGCTGCAAAACAGCATAAAAATAAATAATGTAATTTTTAAATTGTGAATGAAATTGTAATGTAATTAGGTACCTATCATTGTTTAAATCTAATTCTATATATGAAATTATGTAAGTTTGGTGCCATTCATCAAAAAACAAAACGTTCTAAGCAATTTATAAATTCATAATAGGTACATCTATTTAAGCTTTTTTATGGGAGCAAAGAATATTATCATACCAACCTTCAAAATTTGAGTTTCATTAACAAAAACACCAACTTTCATCATAAAACATATCTTCAGGAACACAATGCCAACCCAACGGACCACGTGTAATTTCTTCTCAAACCCAATTTCGTCTAAGTGTGCCAACATTTCTTTCCTGAGTTGTTCCTTACTAGCACTTTGTCGAACACTTTCCTGTTAACAAATAATGAATTAATTGTAGCTTGTTAATTGAGATTAGGTACCTATATCACAATAGATTTTTGCCTTCAACCCTTTTTTAGACTGTCTGTACAGTCTATACTTATATTATATAGAACAGTTTATACTATAAACTACCCACTTTGTTACTTTGTGACCCTTTTCCTTAATAAAGACTAAAACTTACTGCTTCTAAGAAAGAATCCATAAATACAGAATTTGCCACCAAGTCCTTTAGCTCCTGGGGTGTATAGCATTTATCCAAGACCATGGTTTTCTTTGGAAGCCATGACCTAGTCATGAACTTAATAATTCCAAACTGAGTATTTCTCGGCTTCAAAATATCAACAAAATTCCCCTTCACGCTCATTTTAGTGTACAAAATAATTTGTAAACTATGTAGGTATAAGTTTTATTTATTTTATTAAATGAAGTTTTTTCTTGTAATTAATTTTTAACTTTATTTTACAATATAGCACTACATAGCTGAAATTTGTTTACGTAAGTAGATATTAATTTAAGTATTTAATATATTATATGGAATTATATTTAAATGCAATATTTAAAATTCGTAGAATTAAAAGAATTTATATTATACAAAAGTCAACATCAGAATACACGCATTAATATTCGAAAAAGTATAATTATAATCTTCTCTACTTATTTAGTTAAATTTTAAAATGAATCACGAATCGACTATCACAAAATTCATACTTCACAAGCTAGGCTAGTAGGCTACTTGACGACATAACGGATGACGGACGACTCGACTCAAGTATCTGACACTGACACTTGTATTGTAATATTTTGACTTTGACACCTTCTAGCAAAAAGTATCACAGATTACTAATATCGCAGATTGCTTAGAATTAGATGTAGATGAGTGATGATGCTTTTTATTGCTGGAATGGGTGTGTAGTATTGGATAGTTGTCGAACGTTTTCCAACATAAAGCAAACGAGCAAAGATGCACCTTAGTCGGGCGCTTCGCTGTGTTGCAGCCTTTAACGCAAATCCCAAAACACGAAAGATATAGGTATGTGTATTTTTTTAAAGAAAATACATCATAAATGTTGTATCTTTATATTGAAGTAATAACGTTAATATAATTATAAAAAATACGTCGCCATTGACATGTTTTATTAAAGAAAGGAAAAAATTTCAATACACACTTATTGTCTTATACTTGGGGAGCTAGGCTACTTTTACGCCATAAACAATCAACCATGTATGTACTCTAAATATTTATAATTTCAGCATATAAAAACAACATAGTAGTGTTATTATACACTCTTGGATAACATAATATAGGTAGTTTGACCTGGAATAATACTTCTCTATAAATGCTGTGAAGTTATACAAATATTCACTTTAGGTTTTACACAAGAACTGTTTTCACTAGCATACAAAATTAACGGCGGATTGATTTAATTTTTTCCCCGTTGTGGCATTACAAGTAAACAACTTAACAATTAAAACAAAATTTCTTAAAAACTAGATGTCAATCATAAATCTTAAACCTACAAGTATTTTTAGCACAGCACACATTTCTTAAAAATATTTATCATGTAAAACATGTATAAAAATATTTTTTCTTACTTTCTAATTTAATAAAGTCTATAAATATTAAAGAAAAAAGTTCAAAAGTTGAGTGAGTATAGGTATAATAGGAATAATATTGATAGAAAATATTATTGTACAAATTACTGTTAAATTCTTTTAATAGCCGCGCGCGGACTGGCGCCTTTTTTTTCTCAAATAAAAATATACATTATAATATAATTATATAACTTAATATAGGTACATATAATTTGATAAAGTAAGTAGACAAGTATAAGTGTGCTTTAAGCAAAACGAAACTAATGAACAGTGATAGTAATATGTGAAGGCTAAGTGATACATGATGAAAGATAGGAAGGAAATAAAATAATGTATTATTGAAAATAAAGAAGGAAAAAGAAAATGAAGATAATATATCAAGGTTTAAAAAAAACAAGAGTTCGATGTTTTACATCGTTGCACCGTTAAGAGAAAAGCAGCAAAGCAATCAAATAACAATATCATATACAATTTGGTTTTGTGTAATGCTCACAACATGAATAAGATGAATATTCGAATTTATTTTTAAATAAAAAATTATTATATTTATTTTTTGTCGATAAAATATGATTTGTTCGTAATTTAATCACATTTTACCGACTTGGGAAATCCCGTGACTTCGTAAATTTTAAGTTTATCAAATCTTCAGTTTTCAGTGACTTCAAAAACAATTTTCAGTGATTATAACTAAAACATTGTACACAGATCTGATCATAGATAAATCAAGATGTCATCTTATTCACGCCAACCGATGACCTCTATAAATAAATACCCTATAGTACTCTGCGCTGGCTACACAACTATATCGATTCGATTTGAACGTTGTTGTGTTGTGAATATACTCGGAACTAAAGCTTGATTCCTGTATAAGTTAATATAGACGAATTATTATTGGTAACAATTATTTAAATGTCTGCTAAAATTCTATTTTATGTTTTAAGTAAAAGTCATATTAAGTTCCGCGTACCTTCACACCTTGTCAAAGGGGCGCTTTTAATCAGCACAGAATTAATGTCGTCAATCATTTATAAACCCGGCACCCGATCATCGCCGCCTCACCTCACCTCAACAGTAGTGGAGATGAGGTGCCTGGTTGATAACTAAGTGATGACCTTTACTGTCAATCATAGATAATCCAGTATATAGATAATAGAGATCACGATAACACACGTCGTTTTGGTTTTTTTTTTTTTCATACAGAATTTCATTAATTATTATTTTTTTTGTCGGCCTTTGCTTTAAGCGCGTCTGTGAGTCGACACCTGTCAAACCGAGTTTTAGCTATTTCGTTGAGCAGCATAGAAGTCCTTGGGACTTGCTGGCCTTCTTCTCCGTGGTAGCAATTGGTCTCTTTACACATTTCCATATATTTCCTCCACTTTGCATCCCTGCTAAGACAGGACGGATTGCCGATTATGATGATTTTTGCTTTCGCCCGGGTCAGCGTTACGTTATATCTCTGTAACACAGAAAGTATATTAATATTGCTTAACACATAGATTAATACAAGATATCTAGATGGAGTTGTATGTACGTCTTAACTTCAACCTTTTTATGTCCCACTGCTGGGCACAGGTGGGGAGAACCCCACAACCAGGGAAGGCCTGGAGCATACTCCACCACGCTGCTCTAATGCGGACTGTCGGATGTTGTCAAACCGCCCAAAGAGCCTCCGATCAGGTTGAACGACTCTAATCTATCGATAACAGCCAGGACCGACTGCTTACCGCGCCATCCGAAGTACGAAAGCGTACATGAAACTTGCCATATATGTATGTATGTACATCTACCAAGTTTACTTACACTTAACAGTGAGCTCACCTTATCATCGACGAGGAATCCAAGGCTGTACTTGGCGTCATAGTCTAAGAGTTTGCAATTGGCCCGAACAGTGGAGACAAGTATCACCCGTTTTTCCTTGCCTTGGAACGCTTCCACCGTCCCTACTTCGACTGCCTCATAGTTGGCACTTTGCAACCAATTCTTCATTTTGTATACCTGTACAAAACATAAAACATTAGTAAATATGCTTCGTTGGTTACAAAGACAAAGGCAAATTTGTATAATTACACAGAATATGGGTAAATGTTGTGTTGTATATAACTTGAAAATTCGAATTAATTTATGGGTGCTCATGTCATCACCTACAATTTCTTCCAATCAATTTACTCACAACAAAAATCCTTATACTATATATTATTTTTTTATACTACTTCTAGATGAAGTCAATTAGTGCAAGACTCTACTCTTTAAGTAATACATAAGGTATACATTGCATTGCCATTTTAAATAGTGCCTCTTGTGAGCTTCATATTTACCTGACGGATATATGGTGCGATAACACCAATATCCTTGGCTGCAACTTGATGCTTCTCGATCAGCGCTCGGGTGTACCTCTTGAGCATGTCAAGTTCTTTTTCGTTAAAGAAACTGAAACAAAGATCATAATATACATTATTTATCATTTATGAGTAACCAACGCATGCAAGCAACATTTATATAGGCAGGTATAAAGGTTGTAAAGAATTTGAAGCTTCGATGCGCTTTGACTCTGTGCTAGTATAAATTGACCTTTATACTATCTGAAGTCATTCATTCATTCATTCATTCATTCATAATCTTATTATTACATAAGGTAACCTACCTGGGTGCATTACCAATCTTCTGCTCCTTGGATTCAACAGCATGGAAAACTACAGCTCTGTCTCCGCCAGCTAATCCAAGAACGCTTGTTTTACTCAAGGCGTCAGGAGGCGCCAAGGCCTGCACACAAAAATAAGGCTTCAAAACTCACGCCCAGCAAATGTTCGTGCCAAATAACATGCCGATTTCGTTTCACATGCACCAACAGATGGCATTAGTGCATAAACTCCTGTTAACAGGTTAACCCTTGTACAAACGAAATCATTCATATTTTTCATTCTACCAACCTGTAAGGCGTTCTCGTAAAACAATTCGTTTGGAATTTTCAAGATGTCTGGGTCCGAACGGAAGTTCTTCACAAGCATCGTGATGTAGTTTGGATTTTTTCTGTACAAGTCTTCGTGGGTATTTATTAAACGGGTCATCAAAGAAGTGCCTGGAAAAATAAAAAGAACGGTTACAGACAGAAATGGGCTACAAAATTTTGTGTGAAACAAAATAACACAACCTAGATGTACCTTCCTATTCGAGGGTAATTTATTAGTACTATCATTATTCTTTATAAAGGCCTACTTAATGTAAACAAAAAATCGGCCTTTCGTACCGACTTCAGTTGTCGCGCACATACTTAAATTTAAGATTTATATGGTTTCCTCATGGAAGCCGCTGTAAATGGGCTAAATTAAAACGGGAACGGTTCACCCAGTTACAAGGTAACAAACATAAAAAAAAATACAGTCGAATTGAGAACCTCCACCTTTTTTTAAGTCGGTAAAAAATGAAAGACAAGTAAATTTAAAAAACGTTATTAGGCGCTACGTACCTAGTCCGCGCAGCTTGGCCTCGCGCGAGATGCAGACGGGCCCCAGCTGCTGCGGGTCGCCGGCCAGCACCACGCGGCCGCCGCGCGCCAGCAGCCCCGCCAGCGGCACCAGCGCCGCCGGCTCCGACGCCTGCGCCGCCTCGTCGATGAACACGTGGCTCATCTGCAGCCGGTGCGCGTTCTGACTTCGCACTCTGCACGGTTGCAGTACACTCACATTCAATAACTTAGCAATCAACATGTTGTATTAATGCACCACACACAAACATACACACACACACACACACACACACCAGATTGCTGATAGAGCTTATATATAGAAAATTTCTGTCTTACGATCCATATTTGGCGGCGTGCAGTAGCGTTGTGACGAAAATCCTATATATGGCTGCTTGGTTGTTTTTCACTGAATAGTAATTTTCATAGTTTGTGCCGTTGGAAACTGGTGCAAGAGCTGGTGGCATGACAGTCCTGTGTACCAAACCGTATCAATGACACCAAAGAAATTAGCAAGAATTAAATAGAAAGAATTAAACCCTACTTGCGTATGAGGTGCAGAAACAAAATTAAAACAAAAAAGAAAGATGCATAAACAAAATTAAACCAAAAAAAAGGTGCTTAAACAAAAAAAAACGTACCATTCCCTCGACTGAGAGTTAGCGCGGAAAATAAAATTGCTTATGTTAAGCGTTTTGTTATACTGCAAAAGTATCAAAGCGATATGGTCCGCGGCCATGTTAGAGTCTGTACACACCAGCACTCTATTTTTCGGATTTTTCACAACTAACTGCAAATAATACAATGTTTTTATATTTCTATAAGAGTGTATTTCTCGGAATAATGTTTTAAAAGCAGAAATGAAAGCAGAAATATGTAGGTGGTAGAACTTGTATGGTTCGACCACCTACCGTATTTTATGTGTAACAATACTAATATTAATATACATTAGATTTGCATCCCAATTGTCTTAAATCTCTGTTTCAAATGACTGAAGTATACCTCACAGCTTACCTGTATAATGGCCTCGACGATGGTCATGGTTTTGCCAGTGCCTGGCGGGCCGTACACTATGTAGGGCGCCGTGCCCGACGTGCCCGCCACGATGTGCTCCACGGCCGACCGCTGCTCTTCATTGTGCAATATCAACGGATTGTAGAACCTATAAAAGCCTCTTTGCATTACGGGAAATGAGTAGCAAACGGGCATGCTCGCAACTCATAGGATGCTTAAGTCCTCCGAAAAATTGTCTTTTGAAGCGTTGCTACATTTACTATTCGTGGGGACTAAAGTTTCATTGTCAATAAAATAAAAATCTCATTAAATGACTAATGGGGATCAAAATAGGTAATATATTGTTTGCAAATCCTTTTTTTTAATTATGTTTTAAAATTAATTATGAATGGTGTCGACGTCCCAATATAGATGCTCTAAGAATCGCGGTACTATCTAATTCTAATGTCAATCCCATACAATTTCTATCAATCAGTAAGTGTTGAATCAAATATCAATTGTTATAATAAACACTTATCCAGAATAGGTTTAATTTCCGATTCAACTTGTAGATTCTGTAATAACATAGAGGGAACTTCCATTCACATTCTCTTCAACTGTGTCGCCCTTACTCACTACAGAACTCGAATATTGGGCCTTGTTCCTCCTTATTACGTCAAGAATCTAGTCTGGAACCCGTGAGCATCATACATTTGCCTTGGGGACTAGTTTTAGCTTTAGCGGTTTAGGCCGTGCGTTGATCCGTCAGTCAGTCATTCGGACTAAGCATTTTATAGGTATAGATAAGAGTGACCTGTTGATGGTGAGCAGTTGCGGCGGCCTGTGGGCGCGCGCGGGGAACACGCGGCAGGCGTGGCCGGCCGACTCGAGGCGCGACAGCGCGTCGTGCATGCGCTCCAGCGGCACTCGCGACATCAGGAAGCGCACGTTGAACACCGCCTCTTCCGTGTACCAGTTGTGGAAACTGTCCACACAACACACCGTTACTGCATACATATTGTATAAACTGACAGCACTAAATGCACTTTCATTTATCACACATTTATATATAGTTTTAGTCTAAGAAAAAACACGAATAAAGTAATAGTTATTATTATGCTGATAGTCAGAATAAAGATATTACATTTTATTAAATTTCTTCGTTTAAAAAAATTTGAGTTTCATATGTATGCATGATATCAATCAACCAATAATTAATATACTCACGACTCATCCAAATTCCCACACTGGATATAGTTATCCTCGATATGCTTAATAACGCTCTCGAAAATTACGTTATGATCACCGACTGGTCTGATGAAAACCCTATCACCTAAAAGAAATAATATATCATTAGTTGTAAAAGTTTTGAAATTAAAGCTTCTTATTAAATCTGGCTGTGGAGCATCATTGGCTTAACGTGCGCTCCGAAGCGTGCATAGAATTTTCCCTACTTACACCCCCAGGTGACTACCGACCGCGTCCGAGGTCATTTAATCTATAAGATCGCTTGCGATCTACGCTACTAGCGGAGCTATGCGAAGAGTAATAATAATATGCCCATTAAATAACGTATTACTGAACAAATTTTATGAAATTACAAATAAATACCTCGAATTAGAGAAGGTCGTTTCTCTGCCAAACCAGGCACCTCTAATAAGTATACATTGCCTTTTTTCTGCATTGTTACTCCAAACATGTTAAATTTCTGAAAAGAATAATACAAATCTCATTGTATTCTTTTAAATTAGTAAAAAAGTCAGGCTGCTCTTAATTTTGTCAGTGTTTTAAGGCATTAAATATAATAAAGGCAGTTAACTCGCAATAAAATTTGGCTAAAAATAAAGTACAAGAACTCCTTAAAGTATATTATCCATACATATTATAAAAAAACCCCTGTTGCCTGCGTAGGTAGTTTGTGAGTTTATCCTATTAAGACAGACAATAGACACAAAATAAATATAAATAAATAATAACGTTTCACACTCACAGCTCCACACTAGGATTCCCTGTGTCGTGGGTGCCATGGACACACACAAAGACAAATACACAAACA